>PVKA01034731.1:0-23214 GCA_004027165.1 Ctenomys sociabilis | reverse complement strand
TTAATACTGCTATAATATAATGCATCTGCTCAACCTTAGAGATGTAGACTTTTTCCTTTTGCTACTAAAGATCTCCATTGGATAACATGTTCATTACATACATAGCCTGTCAAAATACTACATTAAAATTCCCTAGTGAACAAGATCATATGTTCTTTTATATCTCAAGAGAGCTAACCTTAATTCCTTATGAATCTTGTAAGTTTGAGGAAAACTTGTACCCACTTTTTTCACTTATGTCTGAAGGAAATAATTTCGTATACATATATAAGACAATATCTAGACAACAGAGTGAAGGGTGACAAAATTTCTACACATCAAATGAAGAAGTAAAATACCTATTCTAAGCATCTAGTGAAAAGTTAAGTTTCTATTTTATAATTTCTATAGAGAGAAACTTATAATTTATGTAGAGAAAGACAGGGGAGAGAGAGAGTCAGAGGCAGAGGCAGACAAAGAGAGTTGGAATTATATGGCCAATTAAACTGGAGTACTGAATAATGTTCAAATAACCCATAACAAAGCAGAAAAGTTGGGGAAAGACATAGAACAAATAACTGACAAACTCATTTCTGCTTGTGGTAGTATAAACTGCTTTGGAAAATTATTAACTCTTAAATGAAACATACACTTCCTGTTCCACTACTTCAGGTATGAATGTATGAGAAATTGAAACATATGCCCCCCCAAAAAGAAAATTACTTACAACTTGTCTAAATCATGACGCATTCTAATTCTGTGACAAAGAAATCTAACTTTCATTTTCATTGCAATTTCTTTCTTTTTTGTAATTTTATGTATTTGGTATAGGGTCGCACTATGCAGCTAAACCTCCTAGTGATCCTCCTGTTTTCAACCTACCAAGCACTGGGATTACAAGTGCGCACCACTACGTCCAGTCCTGGTGGCCTGCTCAGTGTTCCCAGGGGCAGCACTGGTGTGGCATATGTGCTGGGGATCGAACTCCAGGCCCACTGATGGCCAAAGCAGGTGCTTAGTTTGTTTCTCACTGGCCCTTCACTGCAATTATTAACATTCTTAACCTGAACATATTTGTTATTATAAGCAGAAGAATTTTAGGTTATCAAAATTCAATACTTCCCATTGCTAAATAATAGGTGATTTACTGAACCTTCTAATAGCTTCCATTTTTAAAGTCTAGCAATTCTCACATATGTGTTTAAATACTTGTTACTATTGTTTCCATGTATATAAACAATACATATAAAAACCTAAATTTAATATCTGATCCAAAATGAAACACATACCTTGGAAATTAAATATTCCCTCTGAAATACTCTCAATTTCACAATCTTTTTTTCTCTAAAATTAACCTCTTGAACATCTAATACATCCCCAATTCTTTTATTGTATACTTATATACCACATACTAAGAATGGAGAAAAATAAAAATTTCTAGATCTTAACATTTGAACTGAAGACTCAGCCACTGTTGTCTCAATAATGACTTGAGGTGGTTCCAGGTAACAGCACATTGTAGGTTAAGGGGTTAGTAGTTTAGCAAAGTGAGTGGCTATGTGAAATTATTTTGACTTCATCTCAGGTAGTAAGTTACAGTCTGAGTAATAGATCACCACAACTTTCCTCTAAAATACAGTAAACCTCCCTGTAAAGAACACCAAGCATCCCTCTAAAGCAATACTTGTTCTTTAGAAGACTCGTGACTTGTGATAAGAATTTGAAGGACTTGGCTCTCTATCTTTTACAGTTTTAGAAATACAACTGATAGAAGATAGAAATTTCAAAATATAAAAAAATATCCTAAGGAAGAGGGAGAAAGTGTGGATACAGACAGAAAGAGAGAGCGAGATAGAGAGGAATGTGTATCTTGCTAAAGGAAGGAGGGCATGAATATTCTTATCAGATTCCTTCTAATTCCCCTATATTTTATAAAGGACAATAAGAACCTCAACAGTTAGGTAACTCAAGGACTTGGAAGGTAAGGAAATAAAAAGCAATATTGAGAAGGCAGGAAGGCATTGCTCTTGTGGAGAGCTGAAGCCTTACTTCTTTGCTAGAGATCCCCAAATAAACATATAAGTCGGCTTCATAAGAAAAAAGGCCAGCATTGTGATGTGCAATGGATCCCAGGGAAAACCTGCAGTATTCTAAAATAATCAAGACTTCAGCTACTAACCTCTCTTCCCTTTTTCAAATCTACAGTAGCCAAGATGAGGAATAAAATGAATAAGATAAAGCAATAAAATGAAAAAAAAAACTTTCATATCTACTCTTTCTACAAGTTTTGTAATCTTTAGTAAAGTCTAAGTGGAATGGAGAAAAAAACATTTAAATTTAATGAAAGATAAAGTGTGTCATTCAGTGATATTGTATATTCTCACAAAAAGAGATATGTAGTATATCTGACTTCTTGGAGTTACTTAGAAGCACAGAATCCGTCAAATATTACATTCAAGGAATGGAAGAGAAGATCGATGAGTGAACTTAGAAGGGTGGCATGAAGTAGAATCAAGTTGTTTTTATATTTCCCATAACATGTATGCATATTTAGTGTGGTGACTTGAAGGATATGTAACTTTTCTAGGATATTTATATGCACAACAATAGCTGGTGATATCTAATGGCCTCTTATGTATGTGGCTACGTGCACCCATATACTATTCAATATATTTTGCCTATGAATAATTATTAATATTTATAACAGCAAAAGTCAATTTACTTTACTGGCTGGTGCTTGCCAGTGATTGTTGTATTCGTGCTAGTAGGCCTCCCACATTCTTAAAAGGAAATATCCTTTAAACTTGTTGAATAATAAGTGGAAACAATACTATTTAGTAGAAGAAAACACAGACAGGAAGACCACTGTAAGTCTGACCATTCCAGTCCTTGGAAGTCCAGGTTCTTTTCATCCTCACTTTAGCATGGTGGGATTCTGAAGAAGGCAGCCCCAGCCCTGGCTCTAGCACAGCCTCCAGCACTCACAGCCACACCCGACAGTGCTCCACAGGAAATAGACCCCTCTTCTGTACCATCTTCTTTAGGCTCATGAAAGCTTTCCCTAGAAAATTAGCCTCATTTCAGCTCGCTTACTATGTTATTAATCACTAGGGAATTGATTGCTTTCACAGTAAACAGGTTTTGTATATAAAATTCAGTGTAATCATGATAGATATCGTGTTTAAGGAAAGGGGTTACAAACCAACAGACAATTGTAGGACAGTAGGTAAACAGTTGAGAATCATTGATGCTTTGATGCTATTTGAGGCATCTAAGGCTGCACTACCACAGTGACACAGACTTTGGCTTAAAATCCACAAAAAAAAAATTGTCACAATTCTAAGGGTTAGAGGTCTACATTCAAGAGCCAGGCTAGTCGGTTTCTGGCGAAGGACCCTTCTGGGTTATTTTCAGTCGTTTTTATGCTGAATCCTCACAGAGCATGAAGGAGGTGTGAGGACTGTCCAGGCCCTATTGTATAAGGGATTACTGACATTTCTAATGGCTTTGGCGTCATAGCCCGATCCCTGCACAAAGTTCCCACTCCCTAATACCCTGAGAGCAGAGGTAATGACCCCAACACATTATTTAGTAGCGGACACTAATGCTCAGTTCATCATAGCTACAGATGAAGAAAGATGAGATATTTTTGAGGATATTGTCAGAAGGTCACAAGCAATAATAGTGGTTCACTCCATCTAAAGGAAATACAGGATCTGTTACAAAGGTGTGCGTTGGGTTAAGGAAACGGAGAAGGAACGATGGAGCACCAGGTAATTCACAACATCTGTGGCTGCTTCTTTCCACAGTCCTCAAGATGGAATGACTGGCAGAGAGGAATGACTAGCAGAGACCATTAAGGGAGCTGATGAGGGCTAAAGGATTAGAAAGGAGCACCTGACCTACAGAGATGACCTGCAAGGGATCCTGGGAAAAAAACATTAAACTTATTTGAATTCTATCTTTGGATTAGTTACCACTGTGACTTTTCTGGTCCAGAACAGTTTGGGAATAGAGGAAGTGTGGATTGGGAGGAGAAAAGGAAGATGGTCAGCAGTGCATACGCCAATGGGAGTGACCATCGTATCTGTAGGACCAAAGGACAAAGAGCTTGCTTTGCATCGGCTGCAGCGATTGCTGTCTTTTATGCGTAATAACTTACTCAAAATTCTATTCAATTTTGAATTTTTATAAAAGTAGAGAAATTATCCTCTTTTTATGTATGTGTGAGTGTGATTTCAGATCAATAAAATAGATGAAGCACAGAATATGGAAATTTCCATGATAGCTAGATAGTGCCAAATAGCCAGTTAAAAATGTTAAACTAATTTACATCCCTTCTATCACTACATCTCGCCAAAACCAAATTAAAAATTATTCTCAAACTGATGAGTAAAACATTATACTTTTTGCCTTTAATTTGCATTAATATTGAGGTTGATATTTTTCAGATATTTATGCACAGAATTGAACATCTTTTCATTTTGGCCACTTCTAATACATTTTTGCTATCTTTATCTTTGCCAAGTTTTAAAAAAATATTATGTATTTTTCCTTGTCTTTTATACCTATTAGGTAGGGTATACTTATTTATCCCTATGCTTATTTGTTCCATTGTGTTTTTATTGTTGCTTATAAATTCTCTTTATGAATGATTTTTAGAAATTTTGACTTTTATATGTCAGTCAGGGTTTTACTTTCTCACCAGTTTGTTATGTTGGACAGCAATTTTTTCTCTACTAAACTCCTATACAGTTATTATTTTTTATATTTTTTTTCCTTTACCTTTGGCTCTCCCCTATGTATGCGAGTTAGTATGAGTATTTTTGTGTATGGTGTGGATTAAAGGACTAATGAATTTCCTTGATGAATTATTAATCACTATACTTTATTGCTGTTTATAATTTTCACATGAATTTTACATAATATTTTCATGATTATGTCTCTTGATAATTTTTTATTTCACTGATCCATTTATCTATATCTATGTTCATGTTACCAGTGTGCTACTATATGTTTATAGCCTCTTATGATATTATACATAACAAGTATCTAAATTTTTAATCAAATTTTTGTATTTACTTGGTTATTTCACTTTTTAATGTTGCAGTGAAATTAAAGGTTGTAAAGTTGATGTTAGAACTGATTCTCAAATTCAGAACATTAATCTTTGTAGTAGTATTGTGTTAAATGAACAAATTATTTAAGCTAAATTGCTATATCAGAATCCATTCTGCCACTTGATTTTTGTGAATGTTCTTTTTTTCATTAGCAAAGTTTATGGTGGTATTTTTTTCCACTAGAAGAATAAAGTGTGTTTCTTAACCTTTTATAAATAGTCCCAAAATTTTTAGTACATTTTCATTCTTCTTTACATTGTTTTCTGGCTCTGGTTGATGTATGTATAAATGTTTACAGAGTAAAATTATATTTGTACCTTTTCATTGACTTTTCAGTGATGTTAATTTATTGTCTGATTATATTGCACATTAATGAAGAAAATTCTATAATCTTTATATGGTAATAATTCATTATTTTGTATTATATATTTTTCTTTAAATGCTAATTTCTCTCATTAACTTTTCCTACCTTGACCCTCATATGTAAGTTGTTATTGTGCTGATATGAAAACATTCTTGCTTTTTCATTTATGAGATCCTTTAGTTATTTTAAAAAATATAAATTGTGGCATTAAATTCTTTATTGTTTATTTTAAAAAAACTTTATCCTCCTTATCTTTGTTTACTAAAATGTCTGTACTTATGCAATGTTATCTTCCACCATTGTAAACAGAACCAGTTTAAAGAGCAATTCAATTCTTCCATTTCTTGACTATAAATATATACAAAATATCAGGCATTAAAGAAAAATTGCACCATTATCAAACAACAGGAAAAACTAAAATTTGAAAAGTTGAATTGAGATGATATTCTAAGTAATTTATATGCAATAATATTTAATCCTTAAAACTTCTCCATGAATTAGGTGCTCTATCGGTTTTCTTTTATAGATAGGAAAACACAACAGAAGGAAGCTAATTAATTCTATAGGAAAATGTTGAAGGCAGAATTGGCTCCCAGAACTCAGGTTCTGTGCTCCTGGAACCATAATTTGCTACTTAGGTTGTTCATTATCAAAGAGCTGAGTGTAGAGGTTCTCAAATTTGTTTTCTGTTTTTTGGAATGCCAATTTTTTTTAATTATTTTTTTATTTATTTTTATTTTATTAAGATACAAATGTCAATCAGACAGTTTCAAGACACCTTAACCATACACATTCGATGAATTAATACATTGCAAACTGTTTTCATAACGTTTTGGTATTGTTCAAGGTGCATACATGATATTATATTTACAGATATTATTTTAAGATATCTCTTATCAGTGAATTAAGAGTGTAGTTGCTTACTTATCTTATTTTTTATACCTGAATTATATCAAAAATTCAATAATTATTTACCTAGTGGATGACCATAGTACTAAAAGCCTACATAATTGACTCATTTTATATAACCAACACTTCAGAAAGCCTTCCTTTTTAAAACCAAGATTAATCACTATCAAAGGTTTACTCTAAGCCACTGGATTTAGTTTGGTAACCTCCACCTTGGAAAGACCCTTTCCTATATTCCAGATTGCAAATAAAAATTCTTTTTACCTCTGGCTCTGTCAAGTCAAGTCTTAGAGCTTTCAGATGTCTTCTATTCATAGGAAAGTATCACAAAGATGAATTTCAAGATTTTTTTCTCTGTCCAATTGATTATTATTACTTTCTTATGTAAAAACACAGTCACTTTCAGTTTGGCAAATGAGGCATTCTTACTGTTCACAGAGGTCCTTAAGAAAGAGTTCTAGATGAGGGTATTAGCTTATACTACGTACAACTAGGGAAGAACACTTTATGAGTAGAGAAAAAAACCTACTATGTATCAATCTATGCATTTCTTTCTCTTTTAAATGCTAAATTTCTTGGGGCTGGGGACATGACTCAGTAGAGTAAGTGCTTCCTTAGCAAGCGGAAGGGTCTGAGTTCAATCTCTGGTTCTGTCAAAAAAAAAAAAAAAAAAAAAAAAAAAAAGATGTGGATATTCTAGAAAGAGTTTCTCTACCAAAGACTAACATCTCACTTGAACTAATCACACTTTCTTCAAATTCTGTGCTTCTAAATGTGTAGATGCTATTAAAATTTTGCCATGAATATTTTATTAAGTTTAAATAAGATCTCTCATAAGTTGAACATTCCATAAATATTTGTTGCATAAATAGTAAATAGCAGTGTTTTAAATATCTCACATTATGTTCTGTAGTGTAGAGCTATATATGCAATAATTTTCTCTGCCATATCTTTTCTACGAGTATTTGGCCTAAAAGGAGGAAATTTCCATTTTTTCAGGTATGCTATGTATGCATATTAATTGTCTCATATTTCCTACTAAATGAATCTCACAATCTAAACAAAATCCTTCAAAAGAATCCAATCTGTATAGATAGATACACAGCCCAATAGGGCAGCTGCCAAACATGATGCATCTTCAGAGAAGCTAGCAGAACTGTAAACAACTTCAGGCTTCAGAGTTTGAGAAGAATTACTCTAAGGTAATTAAAATATAATTAGACTTAGAAAGCAGAGACTAGATTCTAGCTATCAATAACTAGATATTTGATATCGGGAAGATAATTTAATTGGGGTAAAATTTCCTCATGTTAAAATGAGAGGCTTGGATTTGGATATTAAAAGTATCTAGAGCTTTAGAACATTGTGACTATGAGCGCATCTGGCTTCTATTAAAATAGTTATATGTTTGCAAGGTTTATGGCGTCTTGTGTGTTCTGTATCATGAGAACAAATTTTTAATGAAAACATCATTTCTAAGTATAATATTTTTGAACAGTTACAATTGATGTTAGGGCCATCTGGTTTTTAGTACAGCTTTAGGACTTGCCAATCTGTGAAAAGTACAGCAAGTATACAGTAGCAAAATGCCACAGTGCTTGAAAAATATACCTCTATGCAGTGTTTTACCCCCCCACACTGTGAGGTTGCTTTACATTTTTTTGAACAAATTGATGCATGTGCCACTCACACCTGCTTGTACATCGCAGCCAAAATGACTGCTATTGCCAATGGCTCTCATTGAAAGCAATAAAAAAACAAAATTCATCCATCAAATAATCACCAAATATGCTATTAAAACTAAATGAGATCATCTTTCACTTATGTGCAGTGAGGTACAGAGGTGCACATTCTTTGTATTTATTAAAGCAGCTTGGCAAAAAAAAAATTTTGTTGCAGAGCCGTTTTATGTTCTTTGGTAAGAAAGTTTAAAACTTACTACGAGACTGACCTACATACTCTGTTTCATGGCTCTTCCAGGAAGTGTATAATAATACACTGATCTAACAGATGATGAAAGAGTGGACTACCTGAATGTGATAGAGGCAAACATCTCTAGTCTCTTGAGAGTTCTTTCTTACAATCACAAAGCAAGGAGCAGACCATTTAATATGATTTCAGCCATAATTTATCATATTACTGTGGTTATGAATCTTTGTATCTCGAGAGGAAGGTCTATTTTTTATGTAAGTAGATGATAACTGAAAAAGTAATTGGTGTTCAAAAAGGTGGAAAATAAGCTTTGGAAAACTAATACTACCCTGGTGTGTGAAATACTTCCTTGTAATCAAGAAAGTCAAATAAAGGCTATCACTCATTTGAAACTAAACCTTCCGTTAATTGTAATTTCTATTTTATAGCTCTATATTTTATAATTTATGTTATATATTATGTATATTGTTTGTAATATACACATATATATTATTTGTAATTATTACAAGTCTCACAGCAGGTATGTAGGTAAAGTCCTAATCAATTGATTTTATTTTTCATTCATTTTAATTGGAAAAAGATATAGCAATGAACAATTTCAAAACAGGTTAGTAGGACAGTTACAGTAATAATAGCATATTGTTTTCTTTGTAGTCATTATTCAGAGGACAAGATGCTGACAACTGCCAGTTGTGCTGATAATTCACTACTGTTATGGGCTATTGTACTATATTGGATTATTTTGCTGAATTAAATACCTACAATCTTTGGACTGACATCAAGATTGAAAAGGTCCCTTAAACATTTCTCCAAATACAACTTTTCTAACTGCAATGGAACACCCATCTCTAACAAAGCAAAACAAAAAATGGGGATAAGTTGAATTATGCTGTACCATTCTGTAAGGTAACTATGAAGTTAAAAATAATTTATGTTATGGTTTGTGCCTAGTTGTCCCCCCTCCCAAAGCCTCATTTGGTCATGGGGTGGGGACTTCTAGAGTTTGTAATTAACTCATGATCCACTGGAATTATGTGTGATCCAAGGCTGGGATTATGAGTTTTAGTACTGCTGGGATTATGGGTGTGAGTACTTCCCCCGGCCTGGGGCAGAGAACCTGAATGTAATATAACAGACAGAGAGAAAGACTTTCTGTAGCTATTTCTCTTTGTTGTCATTGCTGCTGTTTGGCTGCCATGAACTGCTGCTCTCTGTCATGTGCCCCTCTGCCTTGGAGCCAGCTGAATATGGACTGAAACCTCCAGTAACTGTGAACTAAATAAACTTTTCCTTCCTTCATTTTGCATGGTGTGTTTTTGTCCCAGCAATGAGAGAAGATTAACTAAGACAGTTTACTTACAGTATTTTGTTTGTGGATTTTTTGTGCTTTACATTGTATATTTGTGTCAAAGGTATATAAGATAGTTTATCAGACTTGTGAATGAATCTAATTTTTGAATGAGCCCAAATGTAGCATTCATTTATAAATCAGAGACTTTCTGTACCCTGAAACATGTTACTAATTAAACTGTAGAACACTGGTACAGTGTTCCCACTACCTAGTAACACAAAACAAAGACTATTGATACATACAAATGATGGGAATAAATCTCAAGGGCATGTTCTGAATGAAAAAATAAAATTAATTTTGAGGGACTGCATGTTATATGATTCCACTTTTGCAAGCTTATATCAATGGAAAAATTGAGAGCTGGCCATATAGCTCAGCAAATGAAAGCACCTGCTTAAGCAGACAATGAGACTGGAGTTCAATCCCCAGCATGCCATGCTGGCCCCTCCCCAGGAGCTCACTGAGACAGTGATTAAGACTGGGCGTGATGGGGCAGGCCTGTAATCCCAGCTCTGGGAAGGCTGAAAAGAGGAGGATCACCATGAGTCTGATCTGTGTGATGAGACCCTGGAGACCCTGTACTGAATATGCTTAAAAAAAAGAAAAAACTATTGATTTTTACCTGATGGAATGGAAGGGCGATATGACCATCGAATGATAATAAAATAATTTACATGTGCTGATGAACAACTCTTAAAACCAGATGGTTACTTAACTATTCATGTAAATATAGTAAAATTTCATTAACCACAGACTTTCTTCAGTCCATTCATTCACCAAAAATGATTATTTGAATAAATGGCAGTATATGGGTACTATTTGTGTTTGGGAAACTAGCACTGTACTAATACCACTTCACTTCCATGATTATACAGTGACATAAATCAGCATTGGGTAATGGAGGTATACATGGAAAATTAATATTCCTGCAATATTTTGTGAGCTATAAGCTCTTTAAGGTTTAAAAGGCACATAGAAAATAGAGATACAAAGATAAAAATGCCTCTGTAGATGTTCATTCTGAAAAGGATTTTTTTTTTTTTCTACTTTTGGAAACAGTCTACAGGGTGTTCAGAGTTTCACTACTACATGGGACTCAGAGGGATTCCCCTGTTTACAGCCTCCCAAGTGCTGGGATTATAGGTGCATTCCACCACACCCAGTCTCAGTTACCATCTTGGTGCGCACTGGGGGTGAAGCCTGTATGGCATGCCTGGGGATCAAACCTAGGCCCCTGCACCTGCTGGCAGGTGTTTTAATCCACTGAGCTATTTGGCCGACCCCACAATTTCTGATTTATATTTTTCAAAATTTTATTTATTTATTTATTTTTGAAGTACCAGGGATTGAACTCAAGACCCTGTTCTTGCCAGGCTTATTCTACTGAGCTATCTCATCAACTCCTCTGATTTTTAAATATATATTAAAATGAAATAGTTTTTTGTACACACATCTCTTATCAGCCTTAATGTTGATTAATTCATTTATTAAGTAGAGAAATACTTCATTAATATGTGCCATCTCACTACTCATGGCATGGCTGGCCACAAATTTCTTTATAATTTAAAATTTAATTTTATATGTTGTCCAGTGTAATGGAATGAGAAAACAACTATAGCATAACTTTCAGTAGATGAAAATTCTTTATTTTGAGAAATTTTTGTCTTTCCTTTTCTTCTCATTTTATTTTGTTCATGTAGGCCAGATTCTATGTGCTTTTATATATTCACATTTCTACTCTTAAATGCTCTGATTTGCATAATTTTTCCAAAAATTAGTAGTTACATTGAATAAACTGTTCTTATAAGTGGTATCCTTAAAAAAAGGGAGAAAACTTCTAAACCCAATGATCTCAAATTTTTGGTTTGATATGAGAAATACTGTAAAATAACTGTAGGTAACGGCATGGGATTCATAAAATTTTCCTTGAATCAAAGAAGTCAAATCCATGAAAATGTGTTAACTCACACTTTGCTCTTTAATTTCTTCTGTATTGTGACTTGAACTTAAGAACCTTAATTTCACTTCTCCTCTTCCTGCACTGTACATGTTCCCATATGGCCAAAGCACAGTCCTCTTTCTGGTTCACCCACACTCACTTCTGCCTGGGCAGATGGTCATGTAGGAACACTGCTCCTTAACTTAATGCTATTCAGGATGAAGGAGCCCAATGTGATTGATTTTAAGAACTCAATGTCAGTTTGAGCTAAATTCATTTCTAAAGAGTTCCTAAGGCAGGACAAGATAGAAAGAAATTTGCAATCTAATAGGGAATAAATTGAGGAATATACAAACGAAGTTTCCCACATTCATTATGAAATTGTATGCTACTAAGTATCTCACATGCAAAAAATAATATAAGAAATAATAACTTAAACAGCCTAAGAGTATAGAATTGTATGGCAAGTAGAGGATCCTGAAAAGATATAGACATAGGCTAGAGTTTTAGGACATATGCTGTAGTCCTCTTGTAAAACGCTTTGTACCCCAAAGTGGTCCAGTAAGCAAAAGAAAAATAAAATGTAGCTGGGATCTATAAGAGACATAAGGTTTCTTTCAACTATTAGAATATATAGGAATAGGTTTTAGTTATAAAATATATTAGTTGATGGCTTCTCTGATATAATATCCAATTGATTACTATTAACTACAGCAGATCAATATCCCATCAATGATAATTAATGAGAATAAGTTTTATTATAGTAGTAAATTGGTATTTGTGTTGTAAGTAACCCTTGATATTTCCTGAAGTTCATTGATAGCATTCCTTTAGAAATGTTGATTGTGAGGTTACATTTAGAAGAAGAGAAACACTATTTTTAGACCTGAGGCAGAAAGCTTAGATACAGAGCAGAAGTTCCAAACTGATTTCCTCTGTCTGTAATCAGTTACTATCAGATCTGCACAGACACAGTGAGAAATGTGTTACACATTATGGTCCAGAGACTGACAATCCTGCTATACAGCTGCAATTCTCCACAAAATTTCCTCATCCAAGAAGCACAGGAAACTGAATAGGCAAAGGCACAAAACACAGCACCTGCAGGCTTAATAATGCACTTTTGAGTTGGAAAATGTGCTCTTTTAGAGGAACAAGGTTGCATTTACAACCTGGCAAATACCTCTGAGTTATTATTATTAATTTATTATTATTATTATCATTGTGTGTGTGTGTGTGTGTGTGTTTCGCAGCTCAGTCCACCCTGAGGGCAGAGCTAATGCAGCCCGTGGTGCCCAGGATCTAACCTTGGTCACTCTGCATTTGCCTAAACTTGCCTAAGCAGGGGCTTTAGTCTGATGAGCTATCTTACTGGCCTCAAGCTATCAGTTCTTTGAATTTTCCTGATACAAATCATTATCAAACAGAGGATTTAAAGGTACTTTTTGCAACTGCGATATTTTTCATTGTCTTGCATGGGCAAATCTTAAACAAATTGATGTCTTGCAATTTTTTTGTTTTTTAAAATGAGCAGCAATTTCAATGATCTTTGGAAAACTCTGCATTAATTAATTAACTCATTCATTCATTTATTTATTTGAGATATGATCTTGCTAGGAAGTTCAAATAGGTAGGCATCGTGTGGCAGTGTTCTGGAACTGGCATAGCATGGGACCCAGGATCAAACTCAGGTCTTTCTGCTTGCCAGGTCAGCACTTAGACTACTGAGCTACCTCCCCAGTCCCAAAATTCTGCTTAACTAATTCTTCCATACCTAACCTAAGACTTGTGCAAGATGTGAGCTATGCTGCAAAGTTTATTTAATTCTTTATTTTGAATGAGGGCATCCATGGCTCTAGCAAATTCTAAGAAAGTATTTCTATATGGATTTACTTTTTGTCATTTGCACCAGAACTTATTCTCTAACAATTAAGAATTGTTTTTTATGTTCCATTAATCTATACATCTATATTGTCATCACCATAGTAATCTTGATTAGTAGAGAGATACATAGTAAAAAAAAATGCTCTTTTGTCTCACTTTTCCTTGGATGACATTACTAAAAAATTATTGTATCTGCAGCTGTCTATACAATGTTCCCTTATTTCAGTTTTTCTTGCATAATTTTCTATGAAAATGAATTTTTATGGCTGGGCTGCATTGACAAGATGCATTAAACTAAACTGCTCCAAGACACATGATCCTCTCCTTCAGAAGATGAGGAGGAACATATTGAAAAGAATTGCAAGCAATGGGAGGACCATATGGTAGAGGAAAAGGAAGAGGAGGAAATTTGTGGTGCGGGGTGGTGAGTAAAAGGATGTAGGTGTGCTTTAACATGTGCAATATGGACACATGGGAACAGCACTGTAGTAAAACAGTTCACTCCCCTGACATCTTCTCTCTTTTAATATTAATCTATTGCTGTCTCAACAGACAAGTTCATGGTGGGGATGAACACAAGACATAAAAGACACTGCAATTTCTTAGAGGAGCACCAGTTATCCTTCTTATGTGAAAAAAAAACAAAACTCAAAATTAAAAAAAAAAAGAAATCTAAGTTTTAATGATTCTTTTCTCACAAGCACAGCAAACAGATTGCAGAGCAAAAGTCCTTCTGTTCCCCTGATAAATGTCCCTTTTAAGAGATTCTTTCCCCAGATGGCCATTCTCTCTCTTCACCTACTCCTGTAAAGAAATAATACAAGCTACTGGTGTTTTTCTCCAACCCAAATATATTCTGCAGCCTTTTACAGTACTTCACACTGTGAATGTTAGCTCTGAGTCAAGTTGAAACAGTTTCATCTCATTCATTTTGCTTTAGTTGTTCCAAAATTTTATTAATTTGAAGGCAACTGGGAGAAACTTTTGCAATGATTTTCCTGTTATGGTGAAGGATTTTGTAGTAGATTTTTGAAAGACATCAGCAAACACTTCCTTTATTTTCCTTTTAATGCTATTGTCTTAAATTAACATTGTCTGAATTTAAGCATGGCTTCATTCATCCTCAATCTGGGTCAACGTAATCTCTGGGCAGGGTATTTCTCATTGATTTTGTAATTCTTTAATAAGGCACTGAAATTGTAAGAGAACAAAAGATTCAAATTGCCTGAATTTTATTTTTTATGTATTTAGTACAGGGTCTGCAGGGTCTCACTACACAGATCAGATTCATAGTGATCCTCCTATTTGCAGCCTCCCAAATACTGGGATCATGGGCATGTGCCACCATGAACAGTTTCAGTCTCTGTCTCAGTGTGCCCAGTGACAAGGCCAGTGTGGTACACCGGGGATTGAACCCTGGTTCCTGAGTCTGCCTACAGGTGCTTTAATCTGCTGAGCTATCTGGCCAGCCACATTTTGACATGTCTGACATGCACTGGGTATTACCCTCTTAAGTGCTAAATTTTTTTGTGCACTTGTGAATGCATGTCCTCAAATTGCTTATATATTGGGAGAAAAGAGTAAAAACTTCATTGATTTTTTTTAAAACCTTGCATAAAAACACTGAAGTAGTCAAATAAAAAAAAAAAAATCACTGGAATTCCAGTAGTCTATCACTTTGTGGCTTTTGCAGATTTCCCAATAGCCATAAGGAACCATTTGTTGTTTAGGCGCTGTATTTTGGGGAGTTTACCATGTTTCTTTTCTCTTCCTTGTCTATTTCCACTCTATTATTATTATTATTTTTAATATATTTACTGTAGGGTCTGTAGATCTCACTACACAGATCAGACTCCTAGTGATCCTCCTATTTTCAGCCTCCCTAGTGCTGGGATTAGAGGTGTGAACTACTGAGTCTGGACTCAGTGGTCAGCTCAGTGGGCCCAGGGGAGGGGAAGGTGCAGCATGTGCTGCTGGGGACCAAATCTTGGTCCCTGTACTTACCTAAGCAGGGACTTAGTCCGCTGGGCTATCTTGCTGGCCCTCTGTTTCTCTTCTTTTTACCCTTTTCACGTCCCTTCTTTTTAAAAATCTTTCTCTTAATAAGGACATGTGTACTTCTAAATGGAATGTTCCTTCTTGATGAGAAGCACCTTACGGCATTACTGTTTATACTTTTTCTGATGGCCTGTCTGCAGGTTTAACAATAAATTGCACCAGAGACCAATGTGAGGGGCAAATGTACTACATAGGACAAATGCTTGAGAAGTCTCTGAGCAGACACACACACACACACACACACACACACGCAGGCATTGTATTGGACATTCCAACATTATTTCTAGGACCATAGTGACAAACTTACACCTTCTCCAACAATAGTGACAACTCAAGGAACTTGTCCTGAAATCACCATTATCCATAACATTTTGACAACAAATACAACCAAATTTCCTCTTGGACTGTTGTTATTTATTTATTTATTTGGTACAGGGTCTGGCTATACATCTCAGACCTTTAGTGGCCTTGCTCTCTCAGCTTCCCCAGTGCCTGATCACCACACCTTGTTTAATTGGTTAACGTGGTGCATTGCGGGGTGGGGGAAGGCGACACAGTCTGTGGTGCCAAGGGCCAAACCTGCGTTTTTGCACTTGCCAGGAAGGTGATTATGCCAACACGCTATCCTTCCAGCCCTTTCTGTTGGAAAATGATATTCCATATTATTTATTAGAAAGCACTACAAAGCTTCTCTGGGTTTATCATCTAAGTTATCATGTGATTTTTCTGAAATAAAAATACGCCTTATTTTCAACATTGATATGCTTTCTTGGAATATTCCAGCCACCCTTGTCAATAAGGTCCATCACATCTTCAAGGCACCACTCTAACATCTCTGATAAATTCATGCACAGCACCATGGAGAATTTTGGCTTTTGATAGAAATAAAAATTCCACCAACATTTCTATAACACATGATAGAACTGAGCCTTTACAATTTTTTGATCTTTAGTTAACTAAGGGAATTATTCTAAGAATATTCATAAACTGGGCTATAAAATGATAATAATGTATAACATAATATATTGCAGAAATCTGTGATTTTTCTACCATCTATACTCAGTTACTAGGGAAACCATTGGTATCTATATCCTGGACTTTCTGTTCCTGACTTTTCATAAAAACCTGTAAGTGACTCAAAGGAAAGTTAAATGATGTATTCAGCTATGCAGAGCACAAAGTATTAAGACAGGAAGTGCACTTCTTATGGAAGCACGGTTTGGGGCATTGACATAGGGGACCATCTAGAGACCGCCCACATGGCTTTGATGTCAGCAATTCTTTTTGACTATAAGCAAAATTTATGATGGGCAGTTGTACGCAATTTTAGTGGTCTTCACTTAACATCACAATAACTAGTAGGAGTATTTTCCTGGCACAATGTTTTTCAAGTTTTGTAGTTCATAATTCATTCAAGTATCCTAACTCAAGGGAGAGAGAAAGGCCAAGCAAAGAGGCAAAGCTAAGTCAGGGAAGTGAAAGCAGACATGAGTTACCATATAAGTTTCAGTCTTTTAAAACCTTGCTCAGGTTCTAAATTATTCCATTTCTTGAGTTACTCTTTATTTTAACTGGGATTTAGTGTTAGGAATATTCTAAAGGGATAAGTAGTAGTTTGTCAGAGGAGATACTACTTGTAAAAGTGAAACTATTGACATGAAAATAATTCTTATGGATTTTCTTTTTCTTTTTTTTAATTTATTTTTTATTTTATTGAGGTACAAATATCAATCAGTTTTAAGACACCTTAACAAGACAGATTCGATAAATTAATACATTGCAAACTGTTTTCATACTGTTTTGGTATCGTACAAGGTGCATACATGATATTATACTTACAGATATTATTTAAGCAGATGTCTCTTATCAGTAAATTAAGAGTGTAGCTGCTTACTTATCTTATTTTTTATACCTGAATTATATCAAAAATTCAATATTTATTTTCCTAGTGCATGACCATAGTACTAGAAGCTGACATAAGTGTTGGATTGTGTTGTCGAGTTCAAGCACCTAAGTTAGTTGAATGACAATGGAGTGCCCACCTTTGACAGGTGTAGACAAAGGAAGGGGTATAGAAAGAAAAAATCATGATGTGTGTGTATAGACAGTACAGTTAGGATAGATAACGCTGTGCTTCTACATAATCCTATGAGAGGCAAGATTTGCACTGATGGTGGTTGGACAGGATATTATGTCGGATTTTTTTTTCTTTTCGAGACAATGTCTTGCTATGCAATCCAGGCTGGCCTTAACCTCACTTTATAGCCCAACCTGGTCTCCAACTTGAAAACATCCTTCTCTGCCTCCCAAATGCTGGGATTACAGGCATGACCCACCATGAACACTCAAGTCCTATGGATTTAGAGTACAGCAAGATTTTGCTTTTTATAACAAATATATTGAAGGAATGAGAAAGAATTATAACTCCAAGGAGTTAAAGAAATGTTTCCTCTTTTACATGATGGCAGTTTATGAAACTCCCAAAATTTTTTAATTAGGTAAAGCAAAGTGTCTCAGGATTCTTAGATAAGAAAAAGAATATTTCATGAGTCTCAGATAGAGGAGAAGTAACTTCATATTTCTCAGCAGGGAAAGGTACACTGAGTAATGTACTTATAAAAATATGCTCTCAAGAACTAGGGTTTTTGAAATGTCATTGTTGCTGTATTCTCAGAACATATTGTTGACATATAATAATTTTTTAATTAATGACTAGTTATAGTATCTTGATCATACTGTAAGTAACAAGTACACAACATATTTCAGTGAAAAAATACACATGCAATTTCTTATGAAAGTACATGGAGTATCTGAGACACAAATCTAAATTATATTTTCAGAGTAGAACATGTCAGAAGAAAAAACAGATACTGATTGTTTTGGGACCTCAAAGTGTTTCAGAGTGTACTATGTATTCTCAAAATACATCAGAAACCTGCTGTACAATCAGAGCATCAGGTCTTGGTTATATAGAATCTAAGTTGGTATCTATTCCAAATTATTGTCCTCAAGTTGCCTCAAAAAGAATAAAGAATTCTCTGTAAAAAGAACCACAGTTGTGTTGTTTCCATATTTCATCACCTTCAAACTCACATACAGAAAAAGTCAGTGCAGATATTACAAAAGACCTAAAGCATACGTTAATTGACTACTAAAATTTAAGGAGGATAATTAGACAGTATATGAAGTTGTACTTCAAAGTCAAATAGATACTATAATCTCAGAGTATCAACTTAGCAGATATTTCCCTCTTTCCATTATCTGTAGGTTAAGTATCAATCCAGATTAGAATTTATCTAGTGGGTTAGGGAGAAGGCTCAGTAGAATAAGTGCTTCTCTGGCAAGCACAAGGATCTGAGTTAAATCCCTGGTTCTGCCAAAAAAAAAAAAAAAATCTAGTAACTCAAGCAGGTAGTTGCTCTAGGACATCAAGAGATGGCTAGGGAAGTGATGCTTTATAACTGACCATCTTCCACCAGAAATGAAGTGAACCACAGCAGGGGCTGTTGTTCGATCTGCAGCACCACACATCATGCTGGCCCCTGGCTTGAGCTTGTGGAGCCAGCCACTGAGGCTGAGCATCATGGTGCATGCCCATTATCCCAGCATTGGGATCCCAGAATATGGGAATGTGTTGGAAATTTCTTCAGTCAGTTGAATCTAATTTTCTTTTCTTTCTTTCTTTCTTTTGGTAGGATGGCCTTTTTGTGCTGCTGAGCTTAATCCCCATCCCTTGAAACTAAATTTTTAACTAAATATGTAAGATCATGAAACATACTTGGGAGGCTTTTTCCCACCTAACCTGTTTTTACTCATACCACAAATATTTTTGTTTTCTTTTAGTACCTTTACTGGCTAAAGGTAAATTCTAGACACCCAGTTGAGGTTAAGAGGGTTATGCTTTTTGGTGTTAGTGTAAATGGCTTTGTTTGCTCAATATTGACAAGAATATAAAAGGTTCCTTTCATCACAACAGAAATGTGGACAATGTTATCCATTAGTGCTCTCTGAGTCTGTATCAGACAACAAAGGAAGTAGTAATCATTTTTATTTGAGTGTCATAGTATCATGGGAATATTTTTACCTGCATATGAAACTGAAGAAAGCCATGCAATAAAAAAGAGGGTTAAGATGATATTAGCCATGGAAGAGTATTTTTTCTTTCTTGCTTTTATTTTTTAATGATTTTTTTTTTTTTGGCTCTCATGTTGTTATTTGAGAAGCTGGATTAAGTTGAGTGTCCACTGTATCTGGCCTGTAAGGTGGGCACTAGGGGAGAATCCCCATGGCAGGAAGTGGCAAGAATCTGCTCCCCTACATTGGAATCTGCTCTCCTGTTGCATTTGGCCCAGACTGCTGATGTGTTGAGAGAATCTCCCAGTGTCTGGGTCCGCTGTCATATCAGAGTCTTCTGTACAATATCTCAAATGGTTTCAAGCTTGGATCAGCTCGGGATGTGTAATGAAGGCTCATGAATTTTGCTGGAAGCAAATGGAGCCAGAACTCCAATGTCTCCTGGCAATTTCACCATACTTCCTTTTAGGTTCTGGCTGGCTCTTCTGAAAATTTCAGAAAACTGAAGCTTTCCAACAGGATGAAAGTGGAATTTATTCCTAACACCTGAGTTATTTAGGAGATAAAAGAAGATGGATTGTTTCCTGTAGAATCTGAGATAGTCTAAATCTGAGGTGATTTATTTAAAAAATACCTTGACTGTGTCATTAGCCTTCTTTTCTCTGGTAGAAAAGGCTGCAAGCCATCCTGTGAAGGTGTTAATTTGGAGCCAAACCTGTTTAAGTTCTCCACATGGTGGCATAAGGGTAAAGTCTAGTTGCCATGCCTCTCCAAGGCATGGCCCTCTCCTCTGTGTAGTTCTAATAAAGGAGGCAGTTTGAGCTTCCTGGTCTGCTATAGGCACAGAGTGGGAGAGCTTTGTAGACATGCTAAGCAGTTGCTGCTAGTCCTAATCCAATGAAAACTGGAGTGAGCATTTTAAGTGCAGAATTTCTTTCCACATGGAAGGAATCATGAATAGCAAAGGTAATCCTGGCCAAGAAACATAAGACAGGAGGCATCACAATTCCTGACTTGAAATTATACTACAAAGCTACTGTGATAAAATCAGCATGGTTTAGACAACAAAATAGACTTGAGCACCAATGGAATAGACTAGAAGATGCAGAGGCCTCTGCGAACACATTCAACCATTTGATCTTCAACAAAGGGGCCAAACACACTTACTGGAACAAAGATAGCCTCTTTAACAAATGGTGCTGGAAAAACTGGCTCTCCAAATACCGAAAACTAAAACTTGACCCAACTCTATCATCATGCATTAAGCTAAAGTCAAAATGGATTAAAGATCTAAACAGTAAAACAGAAACACTCAATCTCCTGGAAGAGAAAGTAGGAGGCACTCTTGAAGACATAAGGGTAAGCAAAGAGTTCATGAAGAAACATGTATTTGCATGGGAAATACTTGAAAGAGTGAACAACTGAGACCACCTCTTATTGAGAAGTTTTTGCACGTCAAAAGAAATTATTAATGAAATGAAAAAATCCACAAATTTTGAAAAAAATCCTAACTCATCAGCACTCAGACAAAGGTCTGCTCCCTCGAATTTATGAAGAACTAAAAATTATTAGGGCCAGTAAGTATAAAGACCCAATCCAGAAATGGGCATCTGAGATGAACACACACTTCTCAGAGGATAAAATTAAAGAAGCGAATAAATATATGAAAGAATGCTCCACATCACCAGTCATCTGTGAAATACAAATTAAAACAGCACTGAGATACCATCTCACTCCAGAAAGAATTGCTATCATAAAAAAAGATCAATAAACAACAAATGTTGGAGAGGTTGTGGGGAAAAGGGAACCCTTCTCCACTGCTGGTGGGAATGTAGACTGGTGCAACCATTCTGGAAATTAGTGTGGAGACTCCTTAAAACTAGGACTGGAAATCACATTCAAGCCAGCTATACCCCTACTGGGAAATTTCCCAGAGGAACTGAAAACATCGTATCATAGCGATATATGTGTACTTATATTTATAGCAGCACAGTTTTTGATAGCCAAATCTTGGAAACAACCAAGATGCCTGCCACATGAGGTGAACTGACCAGTGGTCACAACCAACATTTGTGTGTTTGTAATTTAGTGTAGTTGATCCTATAAAAACTGTCTGAAGAGGGATGATCAAAAGATATGAACAAGAATGATACCAACAAAAGGTGCTGGTAATGGAATAAATAAGTGGCTCAGCCCCAAATGTTAGTTCAAGAATTTGACATGTAGTGTCTAATTTCTCCTGACTTTTCGATCCATCTTTTGTCTGCTTCCCTTACAGTATCTAGCTCGGTGGTTTAAAAGCAACATTCTTCCCTAAGGAGGATATGTTGGAAGTGATGAGATCTAAACTTCTATGTCTCTGAAAGATCACTGCTCCCAGGGAGAATATCTGGTTTTATAAGATGAGACTGGAGTCAGCTCTCAACCTGAGGCTGTCAGAATGATCTTGGGAGAGAAGGAAATAAGAGGTCAGAAAGGTGGTTAGGCCTGCTATGCCTATCCCTATAGCAGTGTAGATACTCAAACCAACAAGCAAGGTACTAGACGTGTGCTTATGTGTCATCAGACCTGGGTGTTAACAGTGACATGTAGGCTAATTTCCAGTACAGTGTCCACTCTTGATATGAGGCACGTTAGTGTGCAAGTGCCAGTGCAACCAGTGGGGAGCCACAGGTAGGTGGAGGATCCACAGGGGATGACAACACTGTGACTGGATAAACAGAACTGGATGTGAAAATTAAAGAAGTTTGTCACTCTTATTTTCTCTTTTCCAGATGCGTAGAGTGCCTGCTAGAATAGCACTTATTAGGGGCCAGAGGACCATGTGTATTGTGTTTTTTCATTGTAGGAAGAATCTTTTTGCATCTATCTGAAGCTGTTGTTAGGAATGATCAAAGCTTGGAAAGAACAGACAGGCTGAGCAAATTAGAGATTGATGATAGGAAGACCACGGGAGAAGGACATGCAGGGCACATGACATCCACTGCAGAATTTTTTCTGTCTATTGAGAAGTGACACACTACTTTGGGAGGATGTGAAAAACACAAGTTGAGTGAATCCTGAATCACCTGGTAGCTCGCATGATTTTATGAGGCCAGTGGGGCAATAGAAGTCAGTAATACAGTGGAGGATAGTTTATATTGCATCCAAAGAGAATCTTTGAGTGTTGGAGTAATATCAGCAGTCATAGGCTTAGTTGAGCTCTCATATGCAGAAGTGTTTGTGAAATAGAACCATAGGAGTCAGGCCTCTTATCATGCCTCAAGGGGTTTTGTCTAGTCAGTGATAGGGCAGTGGTTACAAATGCTCTATTAAGGGGTTAGAATGGGTCCTTCATTTACATGCATGGTATGTAAGGACTTAGTCCTGGGGAAGGACTAGAATGACCATATAATTTTCTGTAAACATGGAAGTGCAGAGCCAGAAATCTTTGGCTAATGTAGGATTGCAGAAGATCAGCAAGGCATGCATTGACTGCAAAGTTTTGTAAAGGTGAGTAGGAATCATTGGGGAAAGCTTCAAGAACAAAATCACAGGGCATAATGAAGGGAAGAAGAATGTTAATTGGGTCAAATGTCACAGAAAAGGGGAGGGAAGTGGTCTA
>PVKA01034730.1:0-23228 GCA_004027165.1 Ctenomys sociabilis | reverse complement strand
ACTATTGTTATAGAATACTAGACAGTGTTGGATTGTGGTGTCAATTTCAAGCACCTAAGTTAGTTGAATGTCAATGGAGTGCCCACCTTTGACAGGTATAGACAAAGGAAGAGGTATAGAAAGAAAAAATCATGATGTGTGTATATAGACAGTACAGTTGGGATAGATAACACTGTGCTTCTACATAATCCTATGAGAGGCAAGATCTGCACTAATGGTGGTTGGACAGGATATTATGTCGGCTTCTAGTACTATGGTCATTCACTAGGAAAATAATTATTGAATTTTTGATATAATTCAGGTATAAAAAATAACATATGCAAGCAGCTACACTCTTAATTCACTGATAAGAGATATCTGCTAAAATAATATCTGTAAATATAATATCATGTATGCACCTTGTACAATACCAAAACAGTATGAAAACAGTTTGCAATGTATTAATTTATCAAATCTGTATTGTTAAGGTGTCTGATTGACATTTGTAGTTCAATAAAATAAAAAATATACATAAATAAAAAAATAAATAAATGAATAAAAAAATAAGTGAAATAAACCAGACACACATATGTAAATATCGTAAAGTCTCTCTAGTATAACAAGCAAAAAGCAGAAATACAAAAGGAAACGTACAACAACTAAAATCAATTGAGTCAGATAAGGTAAAGTGAATGGCATATACTGCAGCTTTTCTTCTGGATGGTTAAAAACCTAAGTTCACAAGTCAGAGTTGGAGAAATAGAAGAGCCACAAGGCCAGGCAACATTTTGGCCCTAGCCTTTCAAGGTCAGCGAAGACTCAGGACATAGCAGAACCTGTACAGCAACATTATGCAACTTAGTTGAGCTCCAAATTTTCTGAACAAGGAGATTATGGAGCCACAGAGGAGAGAGATTGAAGTTCTATAGCATGCCTGGGGAGAGTCACTAAAAAGAATACTTTCTCTCAAGCTCTCACGGAGAGCAAACAGGTCAAGCTTTGGCCATGACTCATCCACATGGATGACACAGACAAAGGATCTACAGAATAATGTACAGGACTACAAGATAAACCCTGAGGGGACTTCACTGACCTCATAAGAAATATGAGGAACCACTTTATTTTAGCAGGTACCCTGTGGCGGTCTCTATGCAGAAATGCAAAGAGGCGCTCTGGGCGATTACAAGGAGCAGTATTTAAGCTTCAAAACTGCAAACCAGGGAGGGAAAGGGGGAATGAGGCAAGCTTTGTACAGAAGCAGATGACATTGGTTACTTTGGGGTAACTTAAAATAATTGGTCAGTGCCTTCTGTAACTGTTATTTGGGCAGCTAATTTGTATATTTTCCACAAACAGCAATAGGACCTGCAGTTTGGGGTTGATAAGCTAATTTTAACAGCAGTTGGACCTGCGGTTTGAGATCAATTGGCTAGTTTTCCTGGAACTCGGGGTTCTGAGTGTGAAGTACTGGAACAAGTTAGAACAAAACAACAAGGAGGGAACAAAATAGTGACTGAAGGGTCAAGATGGAGTTAGTTAGGCTATAACACCTCGTTCCAGGAGAAGCCATGGAAATCCCAGTTCCTTTGGTTCTTCTCCAGCACACGGTGGGGTCAGCCATTCCCCTCATTGTGCTTGGATAGATTGAGCTTCACACACCCTCATTTGTCATCTTTCTAGTTCCTTTAAATGAGTGTCACTTTTGCCATTTTTTTGTTGGCAGAGAAGGGGTTAGAATCCAGTATATTTTTGCACTGAAATTTGTATTTGCTATTCTTTTTGTTTTTTTTTTTTTTGTTTTTTACAAATGTCTACCAATTCAGTATTGTTTACTATATGAATTTTAGGATCAGCTTATACATGTCAAAAAATTAATAGGACATTAATGTAGAGTGATTTGAATGTATCAATTAATTGGGAGAATTATATTAGCAATTTGAGTCTGCCAGTCTATGAAGATATCATATGTATAAATTTATTTAATGTATCACATTTCTTGTTTTAGTTTGCAGGCTTTGAAAGCATTCTTTTTGTCAGATTTACGCTACAGTATTTCACAATTGGTGTTACTTTAAATGACATGTTTTTCAGGTTTGTTATCTCCGCTGCCTTTCCACTCATTATTTTTCCAATTATCAGGGAATGGAAAGTAAAATCTCTGTTCATCACTGTTAATTGGTGTATTTTGGGTCTCCAGGCTGGCATGCCGCCTGTGGGCTAAGGACACAGGTGAACTTGCCCGCTTCAGCGGGCCATGGTATCACATGGCTTCACATATTCTGCAGCTTTGCTGTCAATTATATAAACATCTAGCATCACAATATTCCGTTCACAGATGAATCCTGTGGCATGACTAAAAAGTTTCCTTACCTCTGTTTTTAACTTTGGATTTAAAATATATTTTGTTGAATGTTAATATAACCATAGTCATACTCTTTTGAGTATTGAGTGACAATGTTATATATTGTCATTCTTTCTATTAAATGTTTTTAGTTTACAGTTAAAGTGTATTTCTTCAAAAAGTTGGTATCTGGGTCATACTTTTCCATGCATTTGTAATCTTTTGAAAAATGTATTTAGTACAGGGTCTACGTGGTCTCACTACGGACATCTGACTCATGGCGAGCCACTGCTACACCCAGTCCCAACCACCTCTCAGGGTACCTCAGGGCCAGGGCCATCATGGCTTGTGCCGGGGATTGAACCCTGGCCCCTGCGCTCTGCCTAAGCAGGCACTTTAGCATGCTGAGCTACCTGGCTGAGCATTATACATTTTTAGTATCTCTGTTCTTACTGTATGTGGACTGTAGTATTTAATTATGATGCAGTTAATTTAATCTTGTTTTGTTTTTTCTATAGCTTTTATATTTGACCCTTTTCTTCTTTTTCTGCCATTTTATTTTATTTATTTATTTTTTTTTTTTTTGTGGAACCGGGGATTGAATTCAGGCCCTTGCGCTTGTCAGGGAAGCACTTATTCCACTGAGCCATCTCCCCAGCCCCTTTCCTGCAATTGTAGTTCATTTCATGTATTTGTTACATCATTTTTACCTGTTTACCAGCTGTAACTCTGTTTTACTAATTACAGTTTGAAATGAAATGGTAGATTCATTATTGGATAGGGCACTTGGCTGTATATTTCTTTCACTCAACACACTATTCACATATACTTTTGTGTATTAAACATATCTTGCTCATCTCATGCCACATTGTTTCTGTTTAAGCAGTTATACTTTAAAGAAACTTGGGCAATGCAAAGCATGCTTAGCCAGGTGTTGTGGTCAGGCCTCTAATCCCAGCATTCTGGGAAACTGAGCAGAGGAATCCCAAGTGGGGGCAGTCTAGGATGAGGAATTTAGCAGCACACTGCCTTCACGTGAAAAGTAATTGAGAAGGGTTAGTCAAAACGTAGCCTCCTATAGAGGCACAGTCCCCAGTCACACACATCAGCTTGCATTTACTATACCTGAACACTTACTTCTCCAAGTGTTCTTCGATCTTTCTACAAATCTGTTAGGCACCATTTTTTTTCATTTATCAGTTTCTAATTTGTTCTTATAGAAGAGCTGCTATTATTATATTTACATTTATTTGTTAGTTGATTTGGTGCAGGGTCTCACTACTCAGCTCAGACTCAGAGCGACTCTGCTGTCTCAGCCTCCCCAGCACTGGGTCACAGCTCTGTGTCGCTGCCCTTCTCGCAGTGGTTCCCCAGGCCAGCACAGCATGTGCTACTGGGGATTAAAGCCAGATGCTTGTGCCTGTCAGGTGGGCACGTAGCCTGCCGAGCTACCTCCCAGGCCGTGAGAGCGCTCCTAATATAGTTGATTATTGTTTTGTCAGTTTGGATGGGAAAATGAGCACTATTTTGTCAATAATGATTTATTTTCTTACCCCTCCCTCTTCTACTATCTCCAATAAAGTTGAGGTATCACACATCTTTATTTCAAATTTTACTATAAAACCATAGTAATTAAAATACTATAGAATTGGCAGAAAGCATTACAGATCAATGGAACAAAGTAATAGAGAATAAACCTTAGCTTACCTGATTAAATGATTGTCATTAAGAGCACCAAACTTAATCAATGGGAAAAAAAAGTCATTTTAGTAAACAGCGTTGGTGCAAAATGATATTCATTTACAAAACAATAAAACTAAGCCTTTATACCAATATTTAAAATCAATTTAAAATTAAAAATAAAAGAGAAAATTACAAAATTCTTGTATGGAAACCTGGGAGAAAAACTTCAAGATATTTGGCAGTAATTTCATGACTACAACACCCAAAGTTCAGATAAGAGAAAATAAAACTCTACTTGATCCAAATTAAAAAGTTCTGAGCAGTGAAATACATAATTATCAGTGTGAAAAGCAATCCATGAAGTGGAATAAAACCATATATTTGAAAAAGCTTTTTATACAAATATTTTAAAATATTACAAGTCAACAACAGTAACAACAGAATAAAGAGTCAAATTAGAAAATGGGTATGGGATTTGCATAGGTATTTCTCCAAATAAATATAAATACATAATAGGATACTTAACATGAATAATTCCTAGGAAGATGTCTCTCAAAACCTAATGAGATGCCACCTTATTGCAATGGTAAGTGAAATGCTGAAAGGACGAACAGGATTTGGAGATAGATCTATGCAATGTCAGATGGGTGCTTATTGGGAATCGATTTGTTCCTCAAAATGACAGGCTCTGATACTTGGTAGCTTGAGATTTACATGGGATAAGCAAGCAGAAACTACAGAGGCTGACTATTTGACAGTTATTGATTGGCTCTTATAATGTGCATACCGTGACCACTATCTATCTATCTATCTATCTATCTATCTATCTATCTATCTATCATCTATCTATCTATCTATCTATCTATCTATCTATCTATCTATCTATCTATCTACCTACCTACCTACCTACTATCTATCTACCTATGTATCTATTTTTATCTATCTATCTATCTATCTATTTATCTATCTATCTATCATCTACCTACCTACCTATCTATCTATCATCTATCTATCTATTATCTATCTACATATCTATCTATCTATCTACCTACCTACCTACCTACCTACCTACCTATCCATCTATTGCTAGAATTGGACATAGGCCTTGTGCTTCCCAGGCAGTCACTGTGCCACTGAGCTATTACTCCAGTGTGATCACCCATTTTAAAAATCTTTTAGGAACCGGGGAGATGGCTCAGTAGAATAAGTGCTTCCCTGGCAAGGGCAAGGATCAAAAAATTATTCCAGAAAAGAACAGCTGTTTGTGAGAATAGTAGGAATGTGAACGTAGGGTGATACAAATACTATGGAAAACAGTGCGTCACTAGATACTGAAAGATTTGAAAACAAAATGGTTATAAAATGTAGGAATTTTACTTCTGGGTGCCTTCAAAATAATTAAAACTAAGAATTCAAATAAACATTTGCATGCTCTTATTATAAGGAGCTATATTTACAATACCTAAATTATGAAGTCAACTCAAATCTGAGTTCATAGATTAATACATTAAAAATGTGGCATAAGTACAGGTGTAATTTTCACCTGGGCAAATCAGTGAAATGCAGAGACAGAGAACTGAATGTTGATTATGTAACTCAGTGTGATGGGTGAGATAGAAAAATGGGGACACCCTCCTTACAGTCTCAGTGCTACAATAAAGTGTTTTGTACATGAACTGTAGTGAGGGTTGCACACAGTATGGACATACATAGCAATACTAAAACATACATTTAAATATAGCTAAAATAGTAGAATTTGTAATACTTTACTACCATTTAAGTTGAATAAAAAGAGGGCACCATAACTGTGATAGGTGAATCCAGATTAGCACCCTTCACATTTTTGTCCCTGAAACTCCTGCCAGGCTGTTCTTTTTTTCTGTTATTTGATTTCTTTACTTCTTTCTGATGACAACTTCACATACTATGAAAGCTTCACTGTGGAAAGCCTCACAGGTCTGAGTTTGGTAGGCTGATTACATTAATACATCTGGGCATCTGTGGAGGCACACGCAAAAGTTTGGTTCCTCATTTATCCTCCAAGAAAGCTATTAACATTGAGATTATAAAAGGACTATGAGTGAACTACAGAAGAGGAACCTTCATTTCTTAGAATAATAAGAATTCACCATCTTGTCAGTCCTGATTAAACTAGTCAGCAAAGTTTTCTCTTTATAGAATAATTTCATCCTATTCATTTTTAGACAACACCTCCTTCTACAATACTTCTGTGACAGGGTAGACTGTTTGCTGAATTCAATCCAGGCCTATTCCAAAACGACTCAGTTACATGAAACAGAACAAGCAAAACTTTTAGATCTTTTGAGATGATTCAGACTAATGAAGAAAATACAAATGGTAATGCAGAAGAAAATCAGCAAAGCCTTACTAGAAAGCCCCATCTCATTAGATTTAAACAAATTCAGACATTAATAAAAGAATAGGTATGGGAAAGT
The DNA here is from genome assembly GCA_004027165.1 of Ctenomys sociabilis. Taxonomy (NCBI): domain Eukaryota; kingdom Metazoa; phylum Chordata; class Mammalia; order Rodentia; family Ctenomyidae; genus Ctenomys; species Ctenomys sociabilis. The sequence continues at coordinate 16,769 of PVKA01034730.1, read as the reverse complement.
TTTCTCTCTTGAAGGCTATATACTGCTAGGTCCTCCATACTCTTTGGATAGTTTGTTTCTATTAAAATCACTTTCCTGGAGTTACGTTACTTTGTCTGCTTATTGCAGGACAAAGTCTTCAAGCCTGTAATGATGCTGACATGTTAGAAATTTTTCTAATTATTATTTTGTAATAAGAAAGTAGTTCTCTGTTCTAGGGTAAACGTAACAAGACAAAATGAACAAACAGAGAGCTCCTCAACAATAATCGATTTACCTCCAGCATCATTCTTTTACTGCATTTTTAGTTTTCCTGTGATACAAGCAATTGTGCAAAATATTTGGCATATTGTGCTTTTCTATTTGTGGCTTATATAATTACATGTTTCATAAAGTTACATCTTTTGACTTAAACATATTTTATGAAATTATATATACACATACAAATATATATGTATATATACAAACATATATATATCTATTTATATATGTATACATGTACATATATAATTTATATATGTACATACATATATATGTATGTGTATATATATATACACACACACACATATATGTATGTACATATGTATATAATTTTGGAAATAAAACCATATGCTCATAACCAACATAATATATATTAAATTAGGAATAGTGAAAATAAAAAATTTTATTTGATTCATATATATAAAACATCAGAAGACTAGTAGAATCTGAGGAAAATCACATTTGCCTGAGGAAAAGACAGAACTATATCTTATTTTTCTCCTACTTCCCAATAGAATTCCCAAATGCAACATTGATAAATACATTGATATTTCTTATGACAGTAGAAGAGATTTTATCTATGTTTGCAGTAAATGGAAGAAATTCTACTTAAGAGAAGTCTTGCATAACTGCTTCTCTCATTTGTACACAATTAAAAATGTAATTTTCTTGATTGAATCTATCTTCTGAGCTTTATTTGATTATGTTTCTTGGTACATTTTAGAATGTAACAGTGTGCTAAAGTGGGGTTGCTCTGACATTCAGGACGGTTGTTGCTGCGTGTTTCTTTTCTGAATGCCGTGTGCTCTACGATTCATTTCACTGGTAACTTGTGGCCCTAGGAAATTGCTGTGATCTTTTTTTACCACTAAATTTCCTAGATAGGCCAAAAACCCCATTTCATACAATGAAAGCCTTTTCTTTCTTAGCTGGATAACACAAAAAATAGAAAGTAGATGTTGAATGAACCACTTTTTGTTTTATTAACAGTGGAAAAAGTCACTTCTAAATTATTAGAGCACATTAAGTCATTGATGTTAGAAGACAGTTAGTAAGCACATGGTATATTGCCCATAAATTTCAGGCATTATCATTTAAAATACGGAGGGTGATAATTTAATCTGTAGGAAAACTGAAATTCGTAACACTACAGACAGTGTAGAATTCACAGATCTACTGAATCACATTTACATTTCAAAAACCTATTACTAAATGCTATAATTAAGAGACCCAGAAGCTAATTCTCCCTTCAAAGCCAGTGTATGAGCTCTATTTCCTCTGACCTTGTAACAAATTCTCCTGGACTTGCTGCAGAAACTTACCCTCTCACAATGTTGGATGCCTGATATCCAGAGTCCAAGGTCCCCATGGTGTATGGAGGTTCTGGCAGAGAATCATCCTTTGCCTCTTCTGTTTCTGCAGGTTCCAGGTTTTCCTTGGTGTGCAGCTACAAAACTCTAACCACTGCCACTCTTTTCATTTGGTTTTCCCTGTTTATATGTTTATGTTTTCTGCCACATAAAAAATCTTAAGTTCTCCTTAGGTCCTAACACAATCCAGAGCAATCACATTTCAAGATCCCTGATTTAAATACATCCAGAGATTTGTTTCCAAATAAGTTCCAATTCCTAGGTTCCGATGTTTATGACCTTGACATAATACTAAGAGGAGGACACAATTTTACAATCTATTTTACCAATAATTTTATGAGTATATTTGTATATTCATACTTAATTTTAGTTACATTGGCTAAACTGTAGATTGTACCTGGAATTCTGCATGTTTTATGTGTCAAACCTTTACATACATTTACCTTTGGTCAGTAATTGCAGAAGAGGCAGTACTTCCGTCTTACCCTTTTCAGAAGATGATTATTTTATTATTACAGAGTATTCATGTAGTTAGATACACTAGATATAATTTATTCCTTTACCTTTACCTAATTTGAAATCCAAATTCCTTCCTCTTCAGCCTCTTAACTTCAGGTGGATTCCTGCTTCTGTGTAACATCACCCCAATGCCTTGGCTGCATCCACACCACGTGGTATGAGAAGATGCCTGGGCTCAGCCATGTCTCCAAGACGGATTGGTTCATTTCTGTAGCAAATTGCACTTCATGGTCAGAGTCCAGGGTCTAGTGTTGTTCACAATTCTAAGGTGCCCATTTTTTCAGGACTGTTTGAACAGAGTTGTATTTGTGTGTGTGTGTGTGTGTGTGTGTGTAAAACACCATATGAGTATACATTATTTTTTGCCATTAGAATGAAAGTTAATGCTTAAATGTCTTCTCTACTAGATCTGCATTTCCTTATTCTACCCAAGCATCCTGCTATCTATGGGCAACAATGATACGCATTTGAATAGCCTGCATCTCATTGTTTTTATTCCATGTGAAACTAGATTTTCAGAATGCCAGTGTCAGTTCAGCCACAATGTGCTTATTACAAAGATTTTTTGGATCTGTGCTGCCTACTGTATAAACAAGTACACAATGCTTTGATCCTGGATACTTGTTCCTGTTGGTGCCCGCTTAGCTTTGATTTAACAGAAAAAAATATAACTAATGCTCAACAATTCTTCCTTTCCATGTGCATCATTAGTCGTATTGACTTCCAACCTGTCAACTTCAGAGATTCCTGAATGACATCAGTGAATCACTGCTGACTGACTCTTACATGGTCATTGCAATTAAGCAGTGCACTTTACACCTGGAAATTATTATGACTTTAGAAATTCTGATTTAACACTTAACTACTTTAAATGACTCCATTTAAATATGAGAAAATACAGTTAAAAGTCTGCAATAATTAGATTTCATTTTTTTGTTTTTTGGGTTTTTTTGGTGCACCGTCTCACTACAGCTCAAACTCGTAGTGATTCTCATGTTTTCTGCCTCCCTAGTGTTGGGATTAGAGGAGGGTACCACCACACCTGGACTTCCAACTTCATTTTGTGTAAAATAATTTTTCCTTTAGCATAATATTTCTTGGAGCCAGGAAGATAGCTCAGTTGCATTAGCGCTGGTCTGGCAAATGCACTGGCCTGAGTTCAATCATTGGTTCCACAAAAAATAAATAAATAAATAATATTTCTTGTTGTGAACTATTCTGAGCTGACTTTTTAAGTATATTGTGTTCCATTTAAACAAGCAGACTAAATAAATATATTTCCATAAAGTAACCTTTAGTTACCGTTTTTAGAATTACATGGTACTGTTGTGGGTGGCTCAGAATAGGAACCAGATCAGCCAGATTGGAATTTGGAAAGCCATTTATTACTGAGCTCAGGGCCCCGTATCACCTGGCACACAGGAGAGGACTGAAAGGCCGCTAGCCCAGGAAGGGGGGCGGGGTTTAAAACATAACCACATTCCATTTGGTAAACAAATTCATTGTCTGACACACAATAAAGCTTTTAGAGTCATTGTGACCCCTACTCAAACTAAATTTCCTGGGGCTTTTAGTTTCTGGCTATCTTGCACTTGAGTACTTGCATGCAGCCTTGCTTAGCCTAGCTACAACAAGTTAAAGCCCATTTAATTTCCTTTTTGAAGTCATCTCTGTAAGTTAACTTGGTTTCCAGCAATTGATGAGGTAGGAATTTCATCTTAGCAAGTAGCAAGTACAGCAGCTGTTTACCAAACAACCTAGAACAGTGGGTGAATGAATATTCATTTACACAATAGAAAACACAAGATTTACATTTATAGTCTAAAACGTGAGTTGACCCATTACAGTACCTTATTTGGGGGTTTTAGTGGTTCTTTCCCTTTTAAACTTTTTATTATTGTTGTTATTAATATTATTATTTTGATGTTTAATATAAAGTCTCACTATGAAGCTCAGATTCACAGATATCCTCCTGCCTCGGCCTCCCCAGTGCTGGGGTTACATGCTTGTGCCACCATGCCCAGTTTCCAGGCAGACCCAGCGGGCCTCTGGCTCCAGGCTGCCAAGGCATACGGTAGCAGATAGTGAACTTAGGTCCTTGAGCTTGCCGGGTGGGCACTAAGACTGCTGAACTATCTCCCTAGCCCTCTGTTTTAAAATATTTGTAATTATCTAAAATAGTTCCTATATCATTCTTTTAAATATATGGTTCCCTCTGCTTTTTTCCTTCGCATCATTTAATATTGGGGTTTAAGGGTGTAGGGCCCAAATGAGTTTTACGTCGCCATTCTGTTCTGTATGCGCCGCCTTAGTACATCAGCTAACCATGTCAGCTAAATTACTGCCTAATGAACTAATGCTGTGAACCTTTGCCCCACTAGGGCCTGTAATCCCTGTTCCTAAAACAAAGAGGACATAAAAACCTCAGGTGGGGTCATAAACCTCAGGCCTAGCTTGGAAAAACATTTAATCTCCGGCCTGGGGACACTCTTGTCACTTTACACAAGTAAACCCACCCGTTCGCGGAATGCAGCTGAAACCACAGAGTTAGCTAGGAGTTGCCCTTTGGCCTACCCCTCTTAGTTACCCAAAAAAGTCAAATATTCTCAAACCCCTCCTCCCTTTGTCTTCAGGCTTAAAACCCAGCCTACGGTCAGCTCGGGGCTCTCTGTTCCTGCGCGTTCAGGGAGCCCCATGCATGCATGGAAAATAAAATCCCCTTGCTTTTGCATGAGAGGACGTCTCTTGGAGTCTTTCTTCACGCTGTAGGCTTCTCAGACCTAACAAGGGGACTAAAAACTTGTGCAACAGCCATAGCAACCTTCCCAGAAATCTCCTCATGAGCTCTGCTTTCACATTTTGCTAAATGTAACCATATCCATTATTTCTTCTGCAACATATATTCATATAAATATGCAAATTATATATGTGTGTGCAAATTTGTCAGATCTTTCTTTCTTTCTTTCTTTCTTTCTTTCTTTCTTTCTTTCTTTCTTTCTTTCTTTCTTTCTTTCTTTCTTTCTTTCTTTCTTTCTTTTGGTACCAGAACCAAAGTCAGGACCTTGCGTTTGCCAGCATGCACTGTGCCTCTCAGCTATGTATCCAGACCAGACTAATCATTGTGTCAAGGACTTTAGTTCTAGAAATAACATTCACAAAACAAGCTTTTGCATCCCTGCTTGTATCACACACACTTGAGAAACCTCTGTGCACAGTGCCCCTGAAAATGTTCGGCCAGGTTTGGCAGTAAACAGGGAGAAAACAAATCAAAGACAGTCGCTAAAGATGAGAATTAGAAATATCACACTATTTTTTCCCATAGAAAACTAAATATAACCTACAAGGAATTATTTCCATTATTAGTTTTGATTTACTTTAAATTAGGAAACATAATAATCATGTACATTTTGTTTTAAGTTTGTTTTCTTGCTTGTCCTCTGAATTTTTGAGGATTGAATCTCAGACCTGGGCATAGAGTTATACTGGACCCCACTATTTATTTTGTGATAAGGTGTCACTCTGTAAATTACCTGAGTAGGCTTGAACTTTAATCTTCCATCCTCAGCCTCTTAGAGTGATGAAAGTACAGGCATGAGCAGCTTATTATTATATATTTTTTATTTTCTATGATAGTACTTTATGAAGACCTTACACATTTAAAGAACAGTGAAGCCCTGCATCGTCTCTGCTAATCTGGATACTACTATAAATCTGAATCTGATCCGATTATGCAGTTTTCCTATTGTAGTTTGTTTTTGCTACCACAGCAGTATCCCACAAGCCGGGTCATTCATAAATAAAAGATTGCTTGGAGCAAACTTCTGCTGCTTATGACTCTACAAGACAATATTAAAGTGCTGACGGATGTCATGCCTCATAAAGTTCTTCTTACTAAGCTGTGACATGGCAAAGAACAGGGAGCACATGGCAGTGGAGGAGGGACCTGCAAATCTCCAGAGTCCCTTTCTCTTTTGCAAAGCCGCTCCTGTCATGGGACCTACACTAATGACCTCATTCAATCTTACAAAAGGCCCCCCCTGAATGCAATAAGAATGTAAATTTGTGAGTTGTATTCCCAACGTCTTTGAAACAAAACTATTCATCCTTCTAGCTCTTTAATATTCACTAGTGTTAAGATCACTAAAGCTTTTATAAAACTATGGCATGTTATTTTAGGATCATCTCCTCTGCTTTAAGTTATTTGAGAAGTTTTAATATGTAAGGAATAAGACAGAGATCTGGGCACATATGGAGAGACTTGGATAAAGACACAAATTAATGTCTGTTCATGATAATGAGCATAACAATACATATCCATTATCTACATAGTGAAACTTATGTTCATTTTGGGAGTGATCACAGAGAACCAGGAGAAAGACAACTACCTGAAAAAATCCAAAAAAATGTATTCAGGTCCTCCCACTTAGAATCATTTCCCTTCAGTGAGCTTCAGATGGTTTTCTGAGTATATTATAAAGGACAGAATTGATTCAGGAAAATAGTTTGACCTAAGATGTAGTAACAGAAGACAGGAGAAGTCCTGTCCTCTTGTTTATAATTAGTTTTGCTAAAGTAAGAAATTTGTCTCACTGCTCTTCCCGTTGCCACACATCCTGTGAAAAGGAAACGTGCTGCCCTGCTGGGCCTGGGCTTTGTCATGTGACAGGCAGAGCTTCCTGACCACACAAATGTGCAACGTGCCTGGGAAGGGCTTAGGGCTCCAGTCTTCAAGATGTGACCATGGAGTCTACGATCTCTAAGTACACATGGGTTTGTCCTTCTCCCAAGCACTTGGAGTGAGAAGACAGCTGGATGATACTGCCTTTAGCAGTCATAGAATTTCAATCAGCTTCTGTTGCTGTGACAAAATGACCCAAATACCAAACTTATGAAGAAATGCTCATTTTGATTCTCAGTTTCAGAATTTCAGTCTACAGTCCCTTGTCCCTGTTGCTTAGGGCCTGTGGTGGCACAGTTAGCCTGGAGGAGGAAGGCTGTTTCTCTTATGGCAACTGGGAAACAAAGACAGAGAGACCCACTGTCCCTATCGAGGGCTCACCTCCAATGACCTGGCATCTTTCCTCTAGGACCCACTTCCTACTCATCTTAGCCACTTCCCAACAATGCCTTGGGCTCATTTCTGGGGACATCTGAGATTCAAACTAACGCACCTGCTCTACCTTCACCTGAGAAACTAATATTCTTTCCACTGGGATTCTTTGTTTGTATTGCAAAACCAACTGACTAGAAACTAGTACAACTGACTAGTATGTGCATTAGTGTAAAAGAATACAGCTTTCACATATGGTAGTTCCCAACTTCATATTCTTCCTGCTACGAAATTGTCTTAAAGGACCTTGTGTAGGAAAAAATTGTCCAAAAAAAAACTGGACAAAACAAGGCAGGGGATACCATTTATTAGTAGTAGAAGAATATATCTCTTACTAATGAAAGAAAGCTTATAGATGTTTCCTGTTTTCATTTATGCTGCAGACTTCCCTTGAAGTTTCTCTCTTTGGGGGAAAAAGGTATCCCTAACATCTTGAGAAGCATGGAACGTTCTACAACAAATGATCATGTTTTAAAGAAAATATTGTTTAACATAACTATTTGTTTCTTCATTTTATATATTTGGTGCATGGTCTCACTATGCACGCTGGACTCTTATTGCTCCTCCTGGTTTCAGCCTCCCAAACGCCGGGATTACAGGCATGCGCCTCCACGCCCAGACACAGTCGCTGGCTCAGCGTGCCCTGGGGGAGGGGCTGGCACAGCGTGTGGAACCAGAGATTGAACCCTGCTCTTTTTTTTTTAACCCTGCTCTTGCTAAAGCTGGTACTTAGTCCTCTGAGCCATTTCACAGGCCCTTACTTAGCATATTTAGAGGAGATCCAAAATATTTCCTTTAGTTCTTTATTCCACCTGACATGTGATTTCTCTTAGCTCAGAAGTAAAATTTTCTCTAAGAAATCTTTCAGTGACAGTCCACAATTCTTCAACTGGATTTGCTAAGAATTCTTTCTGCAATTAGTATATTTTAAACAATAATTGCCAATACCTTTAGAAACTATCACTCTTACAATAATCTTAAAAGTGTTTTGAAAAGGCTATTTAGGGCTGGGGAGATAGCTCAGTAGGATAAGTGCTTGCCTGGCAAGCACAAGGACTTGAGTTCACCCCAACTCTGCCAAAAAAATGAAAAGGATATTTATCCAAGTTATTCAGTTAAGTAAAAAAAATGCATGCAGAGGAGCCATCAAATTGTTTAAGTGTACAACTGAGTCTGCACTAGTTTTCTGTCTTCAAATCCCGAACAACTTTTTTTTCCCATTGAAAGAGAATGTTTCAGGGCAACTCTATCTTTCTTTTTCTGGTACCTGTACCATATATATATATATATATATATATATATATATATATATATACCTGTACCATAGTAGTTCATAGAAATTGAAAGCATATATTTAGAGCCAGTGAAATATACTCAATTGTAAGTATTTAAGATTAGAGTACAATCATATCAGGTACTTGATATCTATATAATGTTTATTAATATTTCTGAGTCTTTGTAAAAGTATTTATTTTGGCAAGAAATATAGTGATGATCAAAGTAACATGAAGTCTAGGAAATGAATATAATAAAGAACATGAGTGCTAAAGGAGTAGCTATAATTCTACATTCAACTTTTTAACATAGCAGTTTCATGTGTGAGGATATTTTTTTTTGTGGAACCAGGTATTGAACTCAGGCCCTTGCACTTGCCAGGCAAGCACTTATTCTACTGAGCTATCTCCCCAGCCCCTCATGTGTGAATTTAAGGAAGATCTAACTCAAGTAATTGCACAGTCTTGTAAATTTGGTTCAATTAGCAAATCCAATTGTGATTGCTTAGCAGAAATGAATGAATGACAACTGAATGAAGGCAAGAATGAAAGAAAAAAAAGCAAAGGTGATGAGAATGTACAAGGTCAAGTGCAATGGAAGAGATGGAATTCCAGTTCCCCTTAAATTGGAGATCTCTGGAACCTATGCACCAATCACAAGCTACAATTAGTGTTAGCACAAGCTCCAGCTGCTCAACCTGGTGCTTAATCAAGGAAAGAGCTACCTATTTTAGCATTGAAGTTAAAGCATCCTGTGTTCATTGTATTTGCTTGCATTAGCTTTACTTTTGTTTTAATTTTTATTAGCACATATTTAGAAGTATTATATCTACTATAGTATGTGTCTAAAGGTCCACTCAGAGGCTCATGCAGTCATAGGGGGCTTCTGGAATTTATCATTGATTCTTCTTTTTTCTTTTGTCAGAAACACAAGTCTTTCAATTTTTTTCCTTTTGAGTCTCTGAACTTTAAGCACATGTGATTATTTTTGCCTCAGCTTTTCCAGTGCTATTTTCCCAATCTTATACCATGGTATAATATTTGAAGTTTTTGTATGACTGGGTTTTCTCTCCAAAGCATTCAAATTTATATTGTAGCATTTATTTCTATTTATTCATTTATTTATTTATTTATTTTTTATTCCATGGATAACCCACTACCGTTACGGACTACATTGGATTATTTAGCTAAATTCATGCACCTACAGTATTTGAATGGCAATGAAACAACCATCTCTGACAAAGCTAAACAAAAAGGAGTTATAAATGAAGGTTTGCTTCATAGTGGAATATATATATATATATATATATATATATATATATATATATATATATATACAAAATAGGGTAGATATACAGCTGCTTTCTCTTAGTTCAATGAGAAGAAAGATAGCAAGTCTTTAGACAAGATATCATGTTTGCATCTTGTACTCTGAATAGCTACAATGAAGACAACAATATGCAATGTATTAATTATTGTAACTGTCCTACTAATCTGTCTTGGAACTGCCTTGTTGCTATTTATTTCTGTATTTGATTCTTGATCCCAGTCACAGCTGGGATCATGGCTGTGACTGCCCTAGGGCAGATAGTCTACGTTGTAATATAAGGAGGGGAGAGAGGCTAGCCAGCTGCCTGAGCTGCTGCTCTTCCTCTTGCTTTTGCTGTAGCCACAGCCACAAATGGCTGCTCTGTGCCACTATGCACCACTTTGCCTTTGCACCAGCTGAGTACGGCCTATAAGCTCCACTAACTGAGAGCCAAATAAACCTTTAATTCCCAAATTTTCAGTATTGGGTATTTTTTCCAGAAATGAGAGAAGAGTAACCCAGACAATCGCTATTGTGCAAAATGTCTATTTTCAAATTGATTCCTCATAAGGAAATTTTTGAAACTTTTTCTTTTCTCTCTTTGGTATCAAAATAAGAGAGACACAGCAACAATAACTGAGAATGGAAAGGCTCAGGTGGAATAAAAAGAGAGAACATAGTAGCTTGATGGCAGCCAGGTAAAAATATGCTTCATGAATTAGGGAGTGAGTAAGTTTATAAAATTCCTCTGGCAAGTTGAGTAAGATCATTACTCAGAATTTTTTATGTGCATTAAAATAGGTTAGTATATGAAATTTTTGTCTCTGAGAAAGAACCTAACTATGTAGTCTTGGTTAGATTCAAACCCACAACTTCTCTGCCTCAGCTCTTAAGTCCTGAGATTTCAGACGTGTGCCATCACATCCAGGTCTGTGTATAAAAGTTTATATCAGGACATGCATACACAATACACTTAGCTACGAGCCAGTGTCTTAAATGTTTTATTTAAAGAAAATAATTTTCCACTACTCATTTGAGGGCCATGCTCTTCTGCATGTTTTGTACATAAATAAATTTATAAACACATGTTCACTTGCCCAGTGTCATACTTATGAGAATCCAAGGTAGGCAGCCTGTGTAAACCTCATCAACAGTGTAACATCCATCCTGTTTCCTTTTTGTAACTAAAATGTTCAGATCTGCAGCTGGATGGGGTGGTGCATGGCTCAGTTCAGGATGGGGAAGAAGGAAGGTCACCATGAATTCAAGACCAGCCTGCACTATATAGCAAGACCTTGTCTCAAAACACCAAGGGGAATGGAGCCTACGGGCATAGGTCAGAGCAAAGGGTCTGTGTCCATATTGAGTACCATGAAAAAAAAATTTATACCTGTGTGTTGCTGGCTGTGATACTCAAGGAGCTAATGTGGACTGACAGCGACACAGGTTGATCCTGAGGTATAACATCTGGTTAATTTTTTAACCCTAGTCTTTACTAGGGACTCAATCCACATGGTGTGTTGCATTTTTTTGTAAGAATGATTTCCAAGTCTAATTAATATTATAGATATAACATAATTACCTCAATCATCCTGTACATATACTTGCATATTTTCCCCCCTGCTTTTTTTCTTATGTTTTCTTCTTTCTCTCCTCTTCATTGGTTATCCTTAAATTCTGTTCCTTTTTGTTTACTATATCTGTTATACATTTCAGATTTTATTTATTCTTTTGGGTTCTTACACTAAGGAAGTATATGATATTTACACATTAGTCTCGTTTATTTCACTTAGGAGTATAGCCTCCAGTTGCACCTACTAACCTATGAAAACTTTGAATTTGTCTTTCTTTATAGCTGAATAACACTCTTTTGTGTAAAAATACCACATTTTTTTCATCCATTACTCAAGTGATGGGTGTTTTGGTTGTTTCCAAGATTTGGCTATAACAAATTGTGCTCCTATAAACGTGGGTGCACATATATTATTGTGATATGATGTTTTCGTTCTTTTAGGAAAATACTCAAAAGGGGATAGCTGGATTGAATGGGGTTTCCAACCCTAAGCTTTTGAGGAGTCTCCAGACTGATTTCCATAGTGGTTGCTCTAGTCTACATTCCTACTCACAATGGAGAAGGGTTCCTTTTTCCCCCACAGCTTCATCAGCATTTGTTATTAGTTGATTTTTTTATAATAGTCATTCTTTCTGGGGTGATATGGTATCTCAGTGTTGTTTTAATTTGCATTTCCAATGAGAAAATTCAATTATTAAATGCTACAAAATAATCATCAATATTTTTCTTCAGCGTTTATAGCAAAGTACTAGATCCACAGAGTACATGAGTTCCAATCCACAGCTTTCCTTCAAGAGTTTTCAGTGTAAGCATTTATTAAATCATGGAACATATTCACTTCTTTTGGTTAATGGAAACGTTAAACAAAGGATTTTAGTAAGATACAAAGTACAATCAAACTATTATTATCTGGGAACAATTCAAAATGGAGAATCATTTTATGAGAGAACATCCATGGCTAGGAATTAAAATTAGAAAACACCTCTAGTGATCAAGGCAAGGAACATGATACAAGTCATCAGTGGAGATAAAGATGAATGAGATGGCAGATTTTAGGGTCTTTTAAGTACAGAAATGTATATTCAGTGATTGAATGGCTATGTTACTGTAAAAAGAAGTCAGGAATATGATTTCCAGATATTTGACTTGAGTAACTAAGTGAATAATGTCATTTAATGATTCGGAAAAGAGAGAACAAGAAGCATTTAATAAACATGAAAATAAACCTCTTGGGGCCAGGGAATAAGTGGAATAAGTGCTTTCCCATTCCCTGCATAGTACTGGGGCCTGAGCTCAATCCTTGGTTCTGCAAAATAAAACAAAGCAAAGCAAGACAAAAACAAAAACAAAAATTTCTTCACTATTACTGCAAACATGTACTAGTAAAAATAAGTTAATAAAAGTAAAAAAGACAAAGGTAACTAAAGGCAAATATTTCCTTACTACCTTTTCATTCTGGAGAAGTATCCTTAAGAATTTGAAACAGGCCAGGGTGACAGTTCAATAAATAAGCACTTGACTGAGAAGCACAGGGACCTGAGTTCAATACCTGGTACTTCAAAAAAATATTTTTTTATGTCACTTATAGACATAGAAATCATACAAGATTTTTTTTAAATAGATACAACTTATTATGAGAAATTTATGTAGTGTTACTAAAGAACAGAAAATAATGGGATAGTAATTGAAAGAAATACCTTCTAATTCAGGGCTATAAAAACAAAGAATAAGAAAATCCAAAATCTAATCCATTATGAAAAGCAGTTGCCTAATGTGTTATTTATTTATTTATTTATTTATTTATTTATTTATTTATTTATTTGGTACAGGGGCTCCCTGTGCAACTCAGACTCATAGTGATCCTCTTATTTCAGCCTCCCCAACTCTGGGATTACAAGCATGCACCACCAATCCTAGTTTTGGGGCTGGCACAGCATGTGGTGCCCGGAATCAAGCCGGGTCTTTTGTACTTGCCTGGCAGGCACTTAGACTGCCAAGCTATATCCCAGTCTAATGTGCACTTTAGAAACCTATAGAAGGGCACTGATGTGTGACATCACAGGTCTTTGAGGAACCAGGCCTGTCCTGCTGGTCTGGGGCTCTAATAGGATCATTCAGTTGCAGGACTTAGAAATATAAAAAGATTTGAAAAGTGGAAATAGTTGCTAATGAAGACAAGTCCTCCCACTGCTCACAGGTTGGCATTTTCTACCAAAAGCAGAAACAATTGACTGTAATCTTCAAGTGACCCTCTAATGCCCTCTATTAGGAGAAACTAAACAAATACTTAATTTAAAATGAAGTATGGTCACTCAAGTTGTGGCCAAGGAGTTGCAAAGACATGAAAGCACTGATTTGTGGAGAGAGAGCAGCCTACGGGAGTGCAGGTCTCACCACCGCACACTCTTCCCTTCACTGCATTGGCAGCCATGTGAGCTGCAATCCGAGGCAGCTACGCACAAATCTGAATGAAGTAAGCACTTTATTTCTGCACTGTGGCTATCAACAGAACATGGAGTTTATTTACTTATCTTATGCGTGTCTCCCCAGGGCATAGCATAATTCCTTTCATAGTAATTGTTAGTTACCTGAATGTATGTGTAAATAAACAAGACTTGGATCATGAAAACTTTGGCATATGTTTAATAATTCCATAGAAAAACATAATTTTTACTGAATTGAGGTCTTACATAAGAGATTAAAACAAACATTTACAGTGTGCCTTCCCTCAGATGTATGGCTGAGGGGGCCAATTTCCTCTATAACTTTCCGGTTTATTAAAGTTAAGCAGCTGTACATTGCCAGAGTATAAAAGATGCCAATAACCATCTTCTTGAATGAAAGATTAAGAATAGTAAAAATATGTATATCCAGATAGGAATGATAATTTTCCCAAATCTTATACTGGAATTATTCTATGTGACTATCATAGAGGCCAAAACACTGGGCAGTGAAACCCTCCCTCTCTCTAATGCAGATCTATGTAAGTACATAAAAGAATAAGCAGGATATTCAAGTGAATATATATATATGTATATATAAAATAAAAATTTCACAGTGACCTTCTACCTCAGCTTTAAGATCAGAATCCTCTAATTACTGGATTGTAATAGTATGTTATTGTTAAAATAATGCAAATCATTATTATAACTATTGTATTGAAAAAAATAATTCCACAAAAAGTTTACTCCACTAGACCTAACTGTATTTTATGGCTAAGAAGATTGATCTGTGTAAACATCTGGGCACAATACAGTGGCTCACAAACTCCATTCTAATTTTTTTCTGTGATTCTGGCAAGATGGCCACTTCTGAGCACCAGGGGCAGGTTCCCAAGGGAAGCAAAATTCTGCTGAATGCTTCTGACTGTGAACAGGATCCATGAATCAAGGTGTTATTCTACTGAGTCTGTTTTAGCAGAAGAGAATAAAACCATATGAATTGATGTACAAATTGACTATAATGAGAGTCAGAAAATTGTAACAGTCTTCTGGTATTTATTCATGTTTATCAGAATATTAAAATCTCCTCTTACCATAAACAATAGATGGAGAAGTTTAAAAAGATAGCACATACTACACTATAATTTAGAATATGATAAACATTGAAAATAAAGTTTTTTGGGGAGCCAGGGAGATGACTCAGTGGAATAAGTACTTCCCTGGCAAGTGCAAGGGCCTAAGTTCAATCCCCGGTTCTGCCAAAAAAAATAAATAAAAATGAAAATAAAGTTTTTGTTTCTTTGAGATAAGCAATTAAAGATAGTCTGAGTATTGCTTGCTTTTTGTTGTATAACTCGATGGGCAAGAGGACTTCTTCCAGTTCCTTGGGAAATCACCATGCTCAGCCAACTTTGGACTCACCTCCCACATTTTATCCTTTGCACTTTCAATGCTGTGAAATATTCCAAGTTTAATGTGAGGTGGCTTTCACTTCCTCAAGGACACCGCTGTCCTTTTCATCATCCACACTTGCGCATGCATGTCAGTCTGTTCGCTTTCACTAAGCTGCTTTGACTGCATATATCTACAACCATTTTGAAAATGAAGTGACGCAGCACTGCATCATCAATGATTTTTTAAATAAGCCATGAGCAGGTAGTGAATTTGGTCCAGTTTCATCGCTGTGAGATGTGGCTGATTCTCTGATCCAAAGATTCATGCTTTTCCACACACAACATTCAAGACAAAAAGGCAACACCCCATGCACAGAATAACAGATGTGGCATGCAAAACTCACCACCAGATTTGTAAAGAAGAAATTCAATCTGCCAAGTGATGAATTTTTTACATTATGTGAATTTTTTACAGTAAAAATATTATATGATAACTGAAATGTAAACTGTGTTCTTGGGGAAGTTATGTTATATAACACAGCTTTGGCAATTAAAACTTTTGTATTTCAGAACAGCATATAAGTTATACATTATATAGTATATATAATATATACTGGATGAGACCGTTAGTCCCAAATTTATGCTATTCATTTCTGTATTTAAAGAAAATCAAATCACTTGTTGAGCAAGTCACTACATTTGGATTTTATACTTCATATTATCAGAATTAAATGTAGATTTTACTTACATAAAGAATAAGCACTTCAACATCTAAGTCAAATACTGAGGTTTGAAAAATAAACTGGTGCTGGGGAGAGAGCTTGGTGGCCTAAGCACCCGCCCCACAGGCTCAAGGATTCAGGTTTGATCCCTGGCACCTCACGCAGTGCTGACCCCAGGACTGTGCCGGCCACCAAAAATGAGCATGGTGGCACACACGTGGAGAGGCTGAGACAGAAGGATCACTATGAGTCTGAGCTGCGTAATGAGGCTCTGTACCAAATAAAATAGTAAAGAAATAAATAATTTTAAAAATACAAAAGAAAAACAAACTGGACAACACGAAGTAAAACAGGACAGTGCTGGACCCGCCCACCTCACATGGTTGTGTTCTCATGGAGCTCCTGAGTCCTGCTGCTGTGCTCACCACAGCCAAGGGAAAGGCACAAGGAACAGGTGATGAAGAAGGAGGTGCTGTGGAGGACGGCCACAAGAAGGTGCATAAAACTTCAATCTCTTTCCTCTGTGGCTCCATAATCTCCTTGTTCAGAAAATTTGGAGCTCACCTGAGTTTCATGATGTTGCAGTACAGGTTCTCCTATGTCCTGAGTCTTCGCTGCCCTTGAAAGGCTAGGGCCAAAATGTTGGCTGGCCTTGTGGATCTTCTATTTCTCCAACTCTGACTTGTGATCTTAGGTTGTTAACCATCCAGAAGAAAAGCTGATTAGTATCCTGCAGCATATGCCATTCACTTTGCCTTATCTGACTCAATTGATTTTACTTGTTGTACATTTCCTTTTGTATTTCTGCTTTTCGCTT
>PVKA01034729.1:11640-23329 GCA_004027165.1 Ctenomys sociabilis | reverse complement strand
ATTGGTACTGTGTCATAGAAATCTTCAAATGACCTTTTAAATAAGGGTTCATATAATATATTTTATATATTCCTGCATAACTATTACTTTGTTCATCCAGGAGCATACTGCAACTTCTCTTACTTTTTGAATTATGCTCTTTGTTATTTCCTATATGCTACATCTGGAGGTATTAAAATATTTCAAGTTTGTATAAGTAGAAAATATTTTACTTTTAGTTTTCAAAGGTATGTTTGCTAAGTATAAAATTCAAAGAAGATAGATCTTTTTCTTTCTTTCAGTCCTTTAATTAGTCTAATTTCTTAAACACTTGGTCCTTTTTTTTCTTTCTCATGTGGAATAAGATGCTATTTAAGTTTGTTCTTCCACACCTAATATTTTATGTATAAAAAATAATCATTTTTATATCATTATAAATGATATAATCATTTATTTTTATATCATTTATATTGATATAATCATTTTTTATTGTAAGTTTTGGACAATTTCATTTTGTGTATCTTGGTATGATTTTATTGAAATTTCTAGTGCAAAAGGTTCATTTTTCTGGGCAATGTAGTATTATAAGTTCAACTAAATTCAGAAAATTTAAATTTTTAAATATTTATTGCCTATCCCTTTCTACTTTGAGAATTTTAATCATATGAATATAAAAAAGAAAGGAGCAGTTAATGCTTACAATTTTTGTTTTTACTCTGACTTTATTCCTCTCTTGAATTTCTTATAACCTCATAGTTATTGTTTTTTTAAAATAAAACATATGTTTATATCTCATGTAATACAGAAACCATTGTTGGATTCCTATCATTTTGTTTAGTGAAATCTTGTATCATGTTTGATGCTATTTTCTTATATCACTGTTTTGCATTCTTTAAAAATAATAAAAAGTACAAACAAAAAATAAATATCACACCCATGTTGAAAAAAAAAAGAAAATGTGAAATTTACACACAATAAAATATTACTATTCCCTAAAGAGTGATACATTTGAATCATTTGTAGGAAATTGGATGAATCTTGAAACCATAAAGTTAAGTCAAATAAATCGCATGTTTTCTCCTATACAAGAAACTCAAATTATAGAGTAAAAGAAAAGATAGAAGTCGGGAGGTGTGTCTTTCTTAAATGAAAAGGTTTTAGGTGGAAGGAGGAGGAAGGAAGAGAAAGGAAATGAAAAAATGATTTAAGATATGGTATGGAGTATTACTCAGCTGTTAAGAAAGATAAACTTGAGACTTATACAAGGTAAATAGGTGCAACTAGAAATCATACTCATAAGTGAAAGAAAGACTCACATGTATAAACATATTGTCTCCCGAGTGTAAGAACCTGAAAAGTAAATAAAATCTGAAAGGAACAATAGATAATGTAAAAGGGGAGAGAAACTACAAAAAGAAGGAACAAGTGGGTTGAGGAAAGGAAAAAAGAAAGAAGGAAAACAAAACATGTATGTTTGGGATAGCTAACATGATTGTACTGCTGATTTCTATTTGTTTATTGAAGGGAGCTACTAATGCTTAAAATTTTCTTCACCAATTTATATGCTTCTATCTATAATCTGAGCAACTGCTTTGAAGACAGCAATGTGTAACATAACCACCATTGCTGAATTTCCATCATCTTGTCTTTTGAAATTCAGTATTGCTTCTGATTTTTTTATTATCTTTATTCTCTTTAAAATAAAAAGAAATTAAAACAAGATACATTATGCATGTGGACCAACACCACACAAGCACTGCATGTGCCACAAACAGACTGAAACTACTTTAGAGATACTTTAAAGAAAATGGTATTGAAATGTGAGATTAAAATCCAGGAATACATGAGCCAAGCTCTTTTCTAGCACAGGGGTCATATGGAGAATGCAACCCTTGGAGGACCCAACCTGATGAGGAATAAATTTTAGCAAAAGAAGTTAGTGTGTTAGCTTAAATATTGCTGTCATTAAGAAGGATGCCCATGTCTTAACCCCTGCATTTGGGAATGTTTCCTTTTATAGAAAATAGGAACTTTGCATATGTGGTTAATCCCAAGACTTAGAGTAGGAAAATTGGTCTCAATTACTGGGAGCCCTCAGTGGACTCCTAAGTGTGAGGAGAGGCAGAAGAATTTTTATTTTTATTTTATTTATTTTAATAATTTCACTGAGAAAGAAATAGCAATAAGACAGTTTCAAAATCAATTAGTAGGACAGTTTCAATAATTATTACACTGCACATTGTTCTCTTAGCGGTTATTCATCGTACAAGATGCAGACATAATATCCTGTTCATAAACACTATTAGAATAAATCTTTCTGTTCATTGAATTAAGACAATGTAGCTATGTATCTATCCTAAGTATTTTGAATATACAAATACAAAATGCTTGTTCATTTATATCCCCATTTTTTGCTTAGTTTTGTCAGAGATGAGTATTCCATTGTCATTTAAATATTGTAAGTATGTGAATTCAGCAAAATAATCCAATATAGTCCAGTAGTCCATAACAGTAGTGGGTTTTCCATAAGACAGGCAATGTCAGAAGTTGTTAACTTGAGCCTTTTATAGCTCAGCATATTAATATGGCTTTACTTTTTATATTTCATTTTTATACTTTTCTGCTGGATGGTTAAGCTCAAGATAAAGAAAAACCTAAATAACAAGAAATGTAGCTTTTATATCTGTTAAAGTCAGTCAAATCCCCTCAGGATTTGTCCTGAAACCGTGTACCACACTTTGTAGATCCTTTGTCAGTGTCAGCCATGGCCATTGCTTGACCAGAAGAATTTTTACCCACAGGAGAGGGAGAGGCAATGTGACCAGAAGAAAAGCATGCAAGTGATGCTTCCATGGACCAAGCAGTGCTCGGGGCCGCCAGATGTTGAGAGAGCCGGGAACAGATTCTCACCATAGATCCTGAGCACGGGTATGACTCAGTAGCAGGGTACTAACTCAGGAACACAAGCTCCCAAAAACTCTGAAGGACTAAATCTCTGCTGTTTTAAACCATCAAGTTTGAAATCAGTTTTTAGTAAAATCACACAGATTTTTACAACATGAACAGATGCACAAAGCAACCACAGATTATGATAGGAATCTTAGGAGAAACAAGCAAGATTGTGGTGAAAAAAGTATCTAGGGGAGGAGCCCACAGGTGGCTGCAGCTGTGCTGGGAACTGGGGTTCTGGCTGGAGTGTGTGAAATATTAGGACCCACCTTTATCGTCTTGGTGGCCCCTTCTCCACTCATTTCTATTCAGAACATAGTTCTCAGGCTGAGCGCTTAATGGAATCTGTGACTCAGGCTCCTCACAGGAGGAGCTCACCTGCTGCCAGCCCATGCAGGATACTTTAAACCCTGACTCCTAGTTCTGATGACCCACCATGGTTCCCACAGCTATGAAGCTCTGGTACAATAACTTGAATCTGGTTTGCAAGTGCCATTCTCCTGTTCCCCCTCAGGAGAATAGAAATGCTTCTCCCATTTTCCCATTTCATTATTGTAATATTTACTTAAAACCCTCTTTTGTTACTTTCTTCTCCATGTAGATCCAGGTCCCTTCCCTCCCGCTGTCATTGCCATTAGCACATAATACAATCCTTAAATTCCATTTTGTCACCTAATGACTCTCTCACTACCATCTTGCAACTTCCATGAAGGTAGAAATCCAGTAGTATCAGGGAAAGTTGGAAATACATCTCAGGAGTGAAGTAGTCCTTGAGACCCTTTGGCAAGTGAACATGCCCCACTGTGAATGCATTTTAGGAAATAAAAATAGACTGAGACCCTCTTGACTGGTGGAATGAAACACCAGCAAATACTGGAGAGACACTCTCGTGTTTGTCATATTTCAGAAAATATTCCATCCAGCACTCCTTCAGAATCTGACTTCTTTAAAATAGTGATCAGGAGTGGCATTATATTCTAGATAAGAGATAGGTCACAAGGGAGGCCTTCCCATAATGAAGAAGCACATTTGTAGTTGGCTTCTCAGAAATATAATAAGTTAAGAGGATTCAAGGGAATCCCCAGGATAAGAGCATGCCTGTCTTTTCCCATTCCAATGCGTTTTAACAGAGAGATGAGGATTTTGAAGCTATAGCCTACAAGTCAATAGCCACATGACCCTATATGCAGTCTGTCATGCCATTCTGCCCTTGGGGTCCCTTGTAGAGAAGAAGGGAGAACCATGATTACCAGCACTATTGTCACATTGTCCATACATGATGCCAATTTAATATTGCAGTGCTTTAAATTCCTGTAAATTTGGGCTACATGAAAGAACCTGGGATCCACATGGCATTGTTCGTGGTGTTCTTCAAGGGTGTCCATAGGAAAGAAAAGGCTCATATTACTTCTGTAGGCCTCAGGAAGGCAGATACCTTCTGTAAAGGGCAAAGGGTTTGGGGTTTTATGCTTTGTGAGCCATATGATTTCTGCTCCATTACTCAGTTCTGCTGCTCTGCCCAGAAAGCAAGCAGAGATAAGGTACACATGAGTGGGTATGGCTGTGTCCCTCTGAGAGGGACACTGAGTCATAGTTTTTCACATGACATATTGTTCTTTGGATTTTTTAAAGCATTAAAAATGATAAAAAAAATATTCTCAGCTCACAGGCCATACACAGTCAGTGGAGGCTGGGTTTGTCTACAGGCACATTGAAAAGAATCCCTCTGGGTCATTAAGAGAATTGGCAGAGACCGATCCTTAGTTTATGATCAATAAGAATTTAGGGCACTAAAATAATTGAATAGATAAATATTCAAGTACTTTTGCAAATAGTAAGGATAAAATGTTCCATGTAGAAAATATTATTTAAAAACAGGACTCATAGGGTTGGCCAGGCCAGATAGCTCAGTGAACTAAAGCCCCTGCTTAGGCAGAGAGCAGTGGCCAAGGTTCTATCCTGGGCATGATGTGCCCACCCTGCCCCCAGGGTAAGCTGAGATGTAGATGGGACTGGGCATGGTGGCACACACCTGTAACCCTAGTGCTTAGGAGGCTGAAAACAGGAGAATCAACAAGAGTCCCATCTATGTAATGAGACCCTGTAGATCCTGTAGACTCTGTCCTAAATACTTGAAAATATTAAACAAAACAGGACTATAAATACACTGGAAATATATCTGAAAGTTTAAGAAACCGTAATAAATTCCACATATTTGATAAAGGAAGAAATTTTTCACTACTTAAAATGTATTTTTAGACATTTAAAAATATGTTTCTAAATTATTTTATGATCAAAAAGAAAATTAAAAATGTGGTAGTAAAAAATACAGGTTGAAATCTATACAGAAATAAGTTTAGCTATTAAATTCTATGTTGAAAAAAAGGAAATGAAATGTTCAATTAATGTATTGAAGTAATTTTGCACCTTCGCAATTTATTCATTTATTTTTATTTTTCATTTATTTTTTTGCCAGCTCAGCTCACCCTGAGGGCAGGTGAGCTAGGATTGAACCTCAATCCCCTGAACTTGCCTAAGCAGGCGCTTTAGACTGCTGAGCTATTTTGTCAGCCCCTCACCTTCTAAATTTAAAGCAGGCAAAAAGAAAAATCACAGTAAAGAAAAAACCTTAAGTGACACATCAGAAATGCAAAGGCAAGAAAGGATGAATGCAGCAGTCTCACCATCTGACAAGGTGAGAGCAATCTCTTGCTGCTGTGTCCTTGGCTGTGGCTACGTTACTTGCCAGCCCGCCTGGACACCTGCTAGTGAACAAGGAAGGACGTGGCTTGCCTACCTAGTGGTAGAATCATCTGTCCACGGAGCTCCCCAGTTTCTCTGAGCTGGATGTCTTCTGCTAGGCATGGGGCCTAATATCAAGGGCCCCTATGTAGGCACTGACAGGAGCCAACAATCCACAGCTCCACGGCAGTAAGTTCTAGTTTCTCTCTCCTCCACTCCTTTGCTAATCTTGGTTTCACTTCCCTGTGGGTTATAAATCCTTTGCAAAGTATGCAGTCCTGGGGGATCTCACTGTTTGAGTTCCTTGCCCTCCCATCACTCAAACATGAGCACATACCAAGATCGGCCAATTGAACTCTTCTAGAGTTGTCTTCAACGTAATGTGTAAAAGTGTTGGATGGATGGATGGATGGATATCATTAATTTGCATAGTAGTTTCTTGACATGGGTAGTTCTGACTACTCAGCCCCAGGGGAAATCTTGATTCACTTTTTTTAAATGTCTCTCCAGACTTCTTTTGATTTCTACAGGCTACATAATATCCTTTCAACAAAATCACTGTCTCCTTAGGTTAGTCACAATAGATTTCTGTTGCTTGCAATCAAAGATTTTAATTGACGATAGTGGATACAGTGCCTTGACTTTACTGAAGAGAAAACTGAGTCTCAGAGAATATAAGGAATTTCCAAAGCTTGGAAAGAGGAAAGCTGTTGCTCTAAATTGTGGACAGTTTGGAAATCAGAGTCCTTGGAGTTCAGCAAAGTGCCTGTCATAAAATGGGCAATGAAATGTTTATTGGTTGAACAAACGAATTAATGAATGAATGAATGTACTCAAAATACCTGATACATGCGTATGCTATGTGGATGTTTAGAATAGATAGTTTTAATATTCATATAATTGTATGACTTCTGATATATACTTTATTCTATAAGAGTATTCAAGCCAAGGTGTGAACAATAATTTATATAATTTTTATTAAAATGCCGCAAGAGTTATAGTCTGATAAAACACTTTAGCTTTCATTTACATTAATCACAGCTACCAATTGAGCCTCAGAGTACATCATTTTACACAGAAAGGGTAAAAATCAGAATGGGGTGGGTGGCGTTACAACATTTTAAGTCTCAGTGGGACTCAGCAGGGTGAAGTTTGGGATTGTAATATGATTCATTCCATTCTAGTCATTTATTTTCCCTAGGCTGTGAAGTCAATTCTAAACTCTTTCCTTGTGTCTGTACATGGCATGCTATCTAGTTCCTATAGAAGGATCCCTTTATCTAGATTAAAATGAAGAAGAGGGTGCAATTCATTGATCATATGATTTTCCTTGCAAAGATTACTAAATTATAGGATATAAACATGTCATAAATCTGAAATATATGGAAATAGAACAATGAATTGTTTTCTTTATAACTCACTTCCTTTGGAGTCAACTAAGATAGTCACCCATACCTATCTTCCCATTGGTCAAATTCAGTATCTCAGCAATGAAAAGCCCTTTCAGTTGTCAACCATTTCAAGACAATATTCAGAACAAATCCAGAGGCCAAATCAAAGTATGCAGGAACAATTGCCTCCCATTTCAGAGCTCCTTTTCCTATATTTTTCTCCCTCAATTCACCCTACATCAATTCATCGCTATTAGTCTGCTCCTCTGAAGCTCGTCTGTCACACAGTTTCAATAATGTACTCCTTTGTGTTTTCTGGACAAAAGGGTACAGGTCTCAAACAAGGCCAGTCATTTCTTTGTATGAAAACCCTGTGATAATGTTGGGTGTCATGAATATTTAGTGTGTGTGTGTGTGTGTGTGTGTGTGTGTGTGTGTGTGTGTGTGTGTGTGTGTGTATGTGTGTGTGCTATGTTTGCCTATGTCTGAGTTCCACAGTGAAATGATCCCTAACCAAAGTGTGCAAATAAACAACTAATGTAAATTCCAGACACTACGGGATATCAGTGTAGTGTTCTGGGATATGATTAGCTTCTGATGGTAGAACTCAGTGAAATAGAGATAGATCTTGGTGAGACATCATGTGCAATGGGAGAGAGCCAGAAATGCAAAGGGAACAGCATGGTCAAAATGAGACAATAGTACAAATAAATGTGAGCTGAAAAATCATTACTGTCAATTACCCCCGTTCATCTCATTTGTGACCAAATATAAAAATGGATTCAGGATAGAGTTGCTGAAAAATTCAATAACTAGAGAGAATTGGGGCATATTAGTGTCCTTCTAGAAGGCTTAATTTGGGGTATGGGGAAATATAGTCTTATATTTCATATATTTCAGATATATGTTTCATATTTTTAGTCACTCTGATGAGCAGCAGGTTTTAGTGAGAGAGAATGAAAATGACAGCGAATGGATTCTGTGGGTGAGAGGACAAAGGATCAAAATGCTCTTTAATATCAGTTCTTTGCAATTAAGAACAAAAGGAATGTTGCTCTTATATCTGATTGCAAGGACTGGCTCAACACTTGTGCAGGAAAAAAACCAGAAGTTTGAGTTGTGACTAAGATTCCGTGATATGCACTGCATTTTGGCAGCCAAGGAGAAAAGGTCATCTGCTTTACCTGAGCACCATGCCAGGGCCTGATGATACTTATCATTTTCCCAACAGAGCAGGGGCCCTTCCCCACACTTCTCCCTCACCCCAGTGAATGGCTCTCACTGCCATTTTTGAATATAAGATGGCTTTGATATGGACTCCAAATTGGTGTGCAGTGGAGCCTCATGATTACACAACAAAAGCTAACCTCTAACTGTGGCCTTTGTAGTCCTGCATGGTTTTATCCTCCATGACATCCTCAGCCTCCTGAGAAGTCTAGCACCACCCCTCACACACATGCTCACAAAGGAATAAAGATATTCATAGGACAGTTATTAATCACTAAAGTGTGGGGCATGATCAAACAAGAATAAAGAATAAGCTCATCATATCAGGGTTTGGAAATTGGTAAGCTGGTGAGAATTTCATAGGACTGAAACGAACATCAAGAATCTGGTCCAGGGACCCAAACGCTCTGGGAAAGATATTTCTCATAATCACAGACCCTAATTTCTCCATCTATACTATAAAACTATGGAGTTTAATGATCCTAAAGATATTTTTTTTTAGTGCATAAGGAAAATGGGAGGCAGGAGAACAGGCAAGAGTTCATGGAACTATGGGCCAGGAGGCCAAAGGAAGCTGTTTGTCTAGAAGAAGCCTGGAAGTGGAGAAAAAAACTGTGTGTGGCCACAATTTGGACAGCTGGGACAGGATCAAAAGGGTAGGAGGGCCAGGAGGACCTTGTCAGGAAAGTGGACCATACAATAGCTTTCCTGGAGCAGAAGATGATGCAGGAGCAGGAACTGCATGAATGAAGGCAGAATGGAAGAAGTCAGTCTGCAATCTGGAGCTGGCGCAAAAGGACAAAATCACTGAGGAGCACAGTGAGGCAAAAGTCCATTTAGGATTCCACCAGCAATGACTGACCAAGCTTTGCTGAGTCCTCTCCAGCATGTGATGTTGTCACTAATTTGTATCATGGTGTGTGTGTGTGTGTGTGTGTGTGTGTGTACTGGGAATTGAATTCAGGACCTCATGCTTGCCAGGTGGGTATTGTGCCACTGAGCTATTTCCCTGGCTGTCCTGTATTTTGACTGCCCTTACAGGTGTATCACAGTATCTCAGGTTGTCTTAATTTACATTCTCTAAGGTTAGTGGGGCTGAATTTCTCTTACCTTCTTACTTGCCATTTTTATATACCCTTTACAGTGAAAGGTTTTACTTTGTCATTGCCATTAAATTATTTTCATTCTTACTCTGAGGTTTTGAAAATTCTACACATTTGTAATTGGAGTTCTTTAACATATATATGTTTTGCAGTGTCTTAACAGTCTGTGATGTTCTATCCATTCTCCTAGTGGAGCTTTTACAGAGCAATTGCTTTTGTTTTGATCAAGTTCAATTTGCTGTTGCTTTTCTTTTTGTGGATTCAGCTCTTGTGATTTCTAAGCACTGTCCTTCAAGACTCAGGTTCTGAAAATGTTCTGTATGGTTTACCTTTTATAACTAACCTAGATGCATTCATTTAATCTAGATGCATTCTAGGCCACCTTTTATGTAAGAGGTCAGGTTAACCTACCATTAAAAAGAATCTTTCAAGTCCTTAGCTGTGTGCACGTGGGCCCATCACTAACAACCTCCTTGCCTGCCTGGCACCCTCGGCCACTGCCTGGATGCTGTGCTGAGCTCTCAACGTAGATAGAACACAGCTTTGTGGTTTCAAAACATAGTTATTCTCGAGGCTGCAACTCTGCACAGAAATTTCAGAATAACCTTGTCAATACTTATAAATGGAAGTTTGATAGGAACTATGTTAAATATAAATAACAATGTAGGGATAATTTATACTTTTGGCGGTTTGCTTGCTTGTTGTTTCCTTGAGACGCATCTGTGTAGATTGGGCTGTTCTTGAATTCACTATGCAATCCAGGCTGACCTCAAAATTTCCCATCCTCTTAACTCAGCCTTTTGATGCTGAGATACAGGCCTGCCTGCCACACTTGGCTGTACTTTAGGTCTTTTCTATGTTGAATTTTCTAATTCATGGGCAAAGCTGCTGTTTCCATTTATTTAGATCTTTTTATCAGCTCTTTATAATTTTCAACATGCAAGTATTAAACATGTTTACCTAGATTTGTACCTAAGCATTTAATTTTTTTTGGAAGCTGTTATAAATACTGTTGTACAGTGTTTATAGTTTTGGTTTGCAGGTTATATTTCTTAGTACATAAAAGTATAATTAATTTTTCACACTGATTTATAATCCTGCGAACTTGTTGATCTCATACATTAGTGCTAGGGGATTTGTGTTTGCTGTTTGTTTTGTTGATTCCTTGACATTATACCTGATAATCATGCAATCTGCAAACAGACATAGGTTTATTATTTCCCCTTCTGATCTATATGCAATTTTTTATTCTTCCTTAACTATCATGATTGCTAGAATTTCCAACAACAAGCTGAAGAATAGTGATGGCAGTGAGTATGCTTGCCTAATTGTCAGTTTTAGGGGAAAATAGACACTCTTGCAACATGCACAATGCTGGCTACAGCACTTTGTACTTTGGATGTTCTTTATCAAGCCGAGGATATTCCTCTATAGCCTTAACTGAGAATTGTTATCACTAACTGGAATTGTGTTTTGTCACACATGTTTTTGACTCAACTGATATAGTCATGCAATTTTTTTCTTTAGCTTGTTAATTCAATGGTTTGCGTACACTGATCTTTTAAAAACTACTAAATCAGTCTGGCATACCTGGAATAAGACCCACCTATTCACAGTGTGTAATTCTATTCATTTACATTACTAAAACCTATTTGAAGTACCTCGATAATGATTTTAATTTATATTCCTGAGAAGATATGTTCATGAAGTTTCTATAGCTCACTTACTTGGCTTTTCACTCTTCTATTGATTTTTTTCAAGAACTTGATATGTTTCAATGCTTTTCTCTCTTATTTTTCTGTTTTCAATTCATTGATTTTTACTCTCATCTTTATTATTTCATTTATTTGCTTTGGGTTTATTTTTCTCTTCTGTTTTCTTAACAAAAAAGCTTAGGCTGTTTATTGGAGAATTTTCTTCTTGTCTGGTGTGTGGACTTCATGCACTCAGCTTCCCTCTCAATAGGGCTTTAGCTGCATCATCCAGGTTTTGTACTTGTGAATATGTTTTCATTTTTATTTAGATCAACTTAACTGTTCCTTCCCTTGAGACTTCCTTTTTGACTCACTAGCTATTTAAAACATGAGGCTTTTTCCCCAAAGGTCTACAGATTTTCATGTTATACTTCTTTTTTTTTTTTTTTTTTTTTTTTTTTTTTTTTTTTTTTTTTTTTTTTTTTTTTTTTTTTTTTTTTTTTTTTTTTTTTTTTTTTTTTTTTTTTTTTTTTTTTTTTTTTTTTTTTTTTTTTTTTTTTTTTTTTTTTTTTTTTTTTTTTTTTTTTTTTTTTTTTTTTTTTTT
>PVKA01034729.1:0-11540 GCA_004027165.1 Ctenomys sociabilis | reverse complement strand
GAAAATGCACTCTATGAAAATCATTAGCAATGTTTTGATGCTAAGAGAAACAAGCTCCCTTTGCATACGTGCAATATGTGAATTCTACTGCTGCTTGCAGAATGTGTGCAGGCTAAGTAGATCAGGTTTTGTTGGTGATAAAGCTGCCCTTGACGGTGTTTTCTCTACTCATTCCAAAAATTGTTTTGAACTCTCCAATTGGAATTAAGCATTTGTGTCTCTCTGCTTTCAGTTCTATTAGTTTTTTTTCTATGTTTCACAGCTCTGTCTGCGGCACTCTGGGACTTGGTTTGGTTAACTGACCTTCTTACAATTACATAATGACCATCTACTATAAAGTACTGTAAAGCAAACCATTAAGTACTGGTTTGGTTGCTCCTGGTTCCTTTTATGGGTGTTACTGTGTGTTTTATCACCTTACTTTTCACCTCCCTTTATCATTGTATATGAAGTGAAATTCTTGCACACAATACTTTTTTATACATTGTGTTAACCTTCGCATTTTGCTTACTGAATTTGTACTACATGAATCTACTATAATAATATTTTATGGCTTGATTGATATACTATTTTTTGTATCTTTTAATTTTCTGCTTTCCTGTGGGTTATCTGGATTTTTTTCAAATTTTACTTTGACTCATCTATAATGTTTTCAGGTGTATCTCTTTGGATAAGCTTTTAGCGTCTACTTTAAATATTTCATTACAAATACATAACTTATCATAATTTACTGGTTTTCCCATTCACCACTAAGATTAAAATCTAGAAGCTATGGAGTTTTCTAGCCTTAGCCAGCCAGATAGGTCAGTGGATTAAAGCACCTGCTTAGGCAGATGCAGGAACCAGGGTTCGATCCCCAGAGTGCTGTGCCAGCCCCACCCCAGGGCATGCTGAGTCAGAAACTGAGACTGGGCATGTTTGTGTGTGCCTGTAATCCCAGCCCTGGGGAGGCTGAAAAGGAGGATCATTATGGGTCCTATCTTTGTAGTGAAGCCTTGTAGATCCTGTACTAAAATACGAAAGAGAGAGACAGAGAGAGAGAGAGAGAGAAGCTATGTTCTTTGAGTGACTTCATTCTCCCCTATGTAGATTAACATTATGTTAAATAGTTCCACAACACTGAGAATCATATTAAAGTGTCCCAATTTTTTTGCTTCCTCTTTCATGCATAAATTAGAGAACACAAAGAAGAGAAATAAAAATCCCTTGTACTAATTCCCAGCCCACTCCCATCTTGATTTCTTTCACTCCATATATCAAATTTCTTTTCTTACTCATTTCTACTTAGAAAAGCTCCTTGAGCCATAGGATAGATGTTCAGGAAACATTCTTAGCTTTATTTCACCTGAAAGTGTTTTCTTCTTCCATCATTCTTTAAGAATATTTTCCTTTAATATGATTCTATGTTGATAAATCTTTCCTTATGATGCTGAAAACAAAGTGCCACTTTCTACTAACACATACATTTTTTTAACCCACCAACGCTTGAATATGTTTTCTCCACAAAATACACTGAGCCTTCCATGTCCCTTATTTTATAATCTTTACTTGTCTTTGTTTTTGGTTTTTTTTTTGGGGGGGGGGAGAGACTACAGGGTATTCAAGGTCTCACTACTAGAATGGACTCATGGTAATCCACCTGTTTACAGCGTTCCAAGAGCTGGGATTACAGGAGCATTCCACCATACCCAGTCTCATTAGCTTGTACCATTTTGAACAAAACTGTTTGTTTATGTCTTGTGGATTTCTTTATCTTTACATTGCTTATATTTTCTCTTAGAATCAAACTTGTGACCTCACTAAGCTATTTCTCTGGCCCTCTCAGCTTCTTGAATCTATAAGTTTACATATTTCAATAAGTGAGAACATTTTAGACAATATTTTTAGCCAAAACTTTTCAGACCTTCCTTCTTTTTACATAGAAATGATGGCACAAATATTAGCCCATTTGTTAGTCTTTCACAATCCTCAGATGCTGTTTACTTGTTATTTATTTTCTTCAGTTTAGCTTCTCTTTGTTGGATAATAGGCAATGTTCTTTCTATTCTTCTATTGGATTCACTAAATTTTCTGTCTCACTGATTCTGCTATTGAGCCAATCTATTGCATTTTTGTTTTGGTTAGTGTACTTTCTCCTTCTAAATTTCCAATATATTTATTGCCTTTCCCTACTATTTTTCTGGCAAGTAAGTATGCTTACTTGATCAAAATGTATTTTCTTTTCTAATAGGAATACTTGAAGAAGTTTTTTGATGGATACTTTAAAATTTTTGTCATGTAACTCTAATATCTCTATTTTATCATTGTTGCAATCGCTATGGCTTTTCCTTGTTTAAATTGAAATTTTTACAGCAAGAAGAGTTATTGTTTTGCTTACTGAAACATGACCATCTATTGCACTGTATTATATAACTCCAGCTCTTATTTGAATTGTTTTAGATGGCTTTTCCTGCCTTGCTCCAAGAGGTGTTGATACTACCCTGGCTGAGGGAGAAGAAAATCCTCCTGATTCTCTCTACAGGATCTCCCCTGACACCATGGTGAGTGTCTATTCCCACTCAGAATTCAAAAGCACCTTGATTCTACAAGGCCTCCTTTGGTCCTGCCTGTTTGAAGGTTGGTAGAGACACATCTATGACTACATTTGGCCTCCACTGTCATCACAAGGATTAATATAAAAGGTGAGTCCTGACTCCTACTCAACTTCTCTGGACACCATTCTGAAAGGGGACTGGAGCTCCTCACTACACCATGGTCAGGCAGAAATCTAGGTTCCCACTGAACTTTTCCGGTCTGAGTTGGAAGTTAAATGTACTTTTTGCTGTGTATTTGACTAGAATAAACCTGTAATGTCCCCAAATTTTGTACTTTCCTAATCTATATATACAAACTAGGATTCTCTTAGAACTTTTCAGTATATGCCCAGTGGTCTTTCTATGTTGTCAGCTTCCTCAGCTCTGTGTTTGGGATATATATATATATATATATATATATATATATATTTTTTTTTTTAGGCTCCTAAGTCTTGGATCATTCACTAAGACTTGGGAACTCAGTAAGAAGAAATCATACAATTATAAGGTATATAGTGATAGTAAAAAGTTTGTGACAAGTTGTTAAACATAGAGTTACAAGGAAATGTACAGGTAAAATATATTAATTTTTAAGTATAAAAAGTAAAAATAAATTACTTAAATGGCTAACTCAGTAAATTTTCAAGGGAGAACAAGTAAGACAAAAGAAAGAAAATAAAGATAAAAGCAAAAATCAAGGAATTAGAAACTTAAAAAAATCTTATATTGTTTTAGATGTTTTCATGATTTAATTTCTCAAAAGAGTGAAATGAATAGACATATTTTTGATGGATAAAGCCAACATATTAAATAATTTTATCTCGTAAGTATGGAACATTAGTTTTTAAAAGGGATTTCTCACTCTACATAAATATTTTGAATTAAGAATAATCTTTAAATTTTACCTTAACAATGGTGATGTTCTTAGAAAATGAATTACTCTCCAAAAGCAAATTACTAAAGCTGACTTACAAGCAATACAAAAATCTTCAAACAGTAAAATTGAAATGATTACTGCATGCATAATTCCATGTCTGTCATTAGCCTCAGATTACTTCCTTCTTGCAGGAACGGGAAATTTTCATGCCTTTTGAAATGTTCTGCTGTCTGTTGAGGCAAATGCGGCTCCTAATTCCTGGACCATTCACTAAGACATAGGAACCAGGACGGCTGTTGGTCCCCTGAGCTCCAGGCATCAGCCTCCTACTCAGGAGGGTGATTAGTGAGCACACACGCAGGGTTACAAACAAGTGAAAGATCACATCAGGCCCTGATTAAGGACATTTTTCTTACATCTTTTCTTTCTAAGTCAGGGTGGAAAGGCTATATCCCTAATATAAGTACAAGGAACATACGTATACTAAACCAGTAGTCTACATTTTCAATGAAAATAATATGCACTATATTAACCATTGTTAATCTCTTTTTACCTTGCTTTTGAAATTCTGTATCATTGTTTTCATTATTTTTTATCTTCAAAATGAAACAAAAAAATTATACAAAATACAATTAGACCTTAATTTAAGGCTATTATGGAAATTTTGTTGATTGAATACAATAAAACATATTTCATCAATAGATTTGATTAAATAAAATTCCTGTTATGAGAACTAATAGACATCTACTTCCCAATAATATTTATTCAGTAAGAGAAAGCCAAAGTGTCAAGAATAAATGGGAAAAAAGTTGATGGTTAATGAATGGTTTTGAGGAACTGGGGAGATGGCTCAGTAGAATAAGTGCTTCCCTGGCAAGCACAAGGGTCAGAGTTCAATCCCCGGTTCCACAAAAAAAAAAAAAAAAAATGGCTTTGATACTGTGACAAATTAAAAACAAATGTATGAAAAATCTTTCCTTATATCACTAAAAATCTTAGAGAAAATAATGGACAAAAATATCATTGTCACAATTTCAATCAAAATTTATACAATCAAGGATAAAATATAAAATTTAAAAAATAAGATTTCTGAAAATTCAAAAACATGCAAAATCTTGAATAAAAGCACAAAGATCATATTTCTCTATGAAATAATAGAATATTTAAAACTATGTTGCTTGTACATAAATTAAAGCAATTGCCATCAAAATTCTCAATTACCTAGAAATAATAAATAGGTAAAAAAAAAAAATACTTTAAAAAGAGCAGTGTAGGAAAGCATGAAACTGACTTTACCAAACATTAATTGATAGATTTGAGACCAGTCAGGTAATGCAGTGCAACAGAATGGATGCTGAAAAGTAGCTCAAATTCTTTATATGGTGTAGCATTTAAAAAATCTATGCCTTTGTCATCATTGAGGAGATAATTACATATAGAAAACAAAAGCAGTCTGTCCTCCTCCAAATCATGTACCATAATGCATGGCAGAAGGATCAGCTTATTATAGCCCAAGAAAATTAAAGCTACAAGAATTTAAATATTTAGACTTTTCTTTTTTTCTTTTTGGAACTGGGGATTATACTTAGGTCCTTGCACTTTCCAGGGAAGCTCTTATTCCACTGAGCCATCTCCCTGGCTTCTAAACTTTTTAGAATAAGTAAAAAAGAAGAAATAACAAAGATGTAAAGATTTGGTAACAAAATTTCAATTAGTCCCCTTTCAAAAATATCTCTATCATAATAAAAAATAGAATATAAATTGCCAACAAAATTTTTGCAACATTTTCAACAAATTAGTGATCTCTTTAATACATAAAAGATACCATAGATGAAATACCCAAAGGAAGAAAAAATATTTGAAATGTAATTATTATCAAAATGTATCTTTGTAAATTGACTTTTTAAAGCAATCTGAATTATTGAAAATTTCATAACATTGATTTCAATTCAAAATTAAATAAGAATATAGACATGTCTTACAGATAAATATACACACATAGGTATGTACATATACAGGATACCATGTCTTTATTTTAACATAAGAAGGGAAAACACTATTTCATTACTTCACAAGAGTAAGAATTACTGGAGTTGATAAAGAAAATTCCCAAATTTGTAAGCTTCAAGAAGAAATATCCCAGTTTACTTTCAGTGTTGCCACATTACACAGAACACTTTGTTGACTACTGCATTCTTCCTGTTGACTACTTGTGTTGCTGGTAGACCTGACTCTCTAAGGCATCTGAGAAAAAAAAAGATTGTCATCACCCCCAAAGGAAAGGTCACAGCAAGCTTCTGGCAATGACGTCTGAGCAGCAACAGGAAGACACCGCAGTGAACTGCTATGAAGCAAAACCTTCAGCTCCATAAGCAGAGCCGAGCAGCACAGGGACCTCTGATTTCATCCAGAACCATTGTGGATCACACCGTCCTGAGTCTTATTATACCACACTGCTCTGGTTCAGGGCCCTGAGTTCTCTATTTTTTCACATTCTGAACCCTAAATACTTAAATACAATCTCTACCAAGTGTGATATTCTCTCTGCAGTTATTTTGATCTATTTTACTAAAAATGATGTGCTTTTAAACACTTCCAGTCTATACATATACATTTAATTTAAAAATCTTATTTCTCAAAAATTAGAATGAAAGGGTACAAAGAAACCAGTTAATTAATTCACCTGTACAGATGAGAGCTGTCTGTATTTTATTTTGCAATTTTGAGGAAGAAAAGAAAACAGGATTTGAAGATCCTGGAAACTACCTTTCAGACTGACTCTGCTGAGCTCTGGGGTTTGTTTCCTAGGGCTCATTCTCTTTGTGCCTCCTCTTTTCTCCTGTCCCTTCCTCTCACCTTCCCCGCCCTTTAAAATGACATGGAGACATCTGGCAGCCCCATTCCTTATGAGACACCACACAGCAGCCGGTAGTGAATCTTCCCAGGAGTCTGAAAAGTTCAGTAAACAAGAAACAGCCCTGAGATGGGACAGAGTGAGTGGTTCGCTTGTCAGTTTGTACCTGACTGCATATCATAATCGAATCCAGATTTTAGAAATGACTCTTGGTGGACCCGACTGTCTACAACTCAACCCGTTTCCAAGACTAGCTGGAGTCAGCTCTCAAAGCACGCCTGGTCCCCCCTTCTCTCCAGAGCTGCCTGGTTGCACGTCAGCCAGGAAAGCTACAGGTGCAGCTGGCATCCCGCGAGTCTTTGGATGTGTCAGGGGAGGCACAGTACATCCGCAGAGATCTTCCAGGCCGCAGGGTTTCTGACACATGACACACAGTTTCAGCCAGGCTGGTCACAATCATAAAATACTTCATTTTCCCCCTCGCTGTTCCCTCTCTCCTCTCACTGCCATACTGGCCCCCAACTGACACCACACTTAGGAGGGGGACAGATTTCAGCTGTCAGCTCAATGGTGCAGAAATGTGCTTGCCAAAAAAGAAAAGAAAAAAATAAAAACTACAAACTTGTTGCAGGATAAGAAATGCTAGTTACTTGGTGAAAAATGGGCAACTGAGACACATAGAAAAATTGGTTTTATGCACATAAAATCACCCATTAAATCTGCTCT
The DNA here is from genome assembly GCA_004027165.1 of Ctenomys sociabilis. Classification (NCBI taxonomy): domain Eukaryota; kingdom Metazoa; phylum Chordata; class Mammalia; order Rodentia; family Ctenomyidae; genus Ctenomys; species Ctenomys sociabilis. Next base: position 4,510 of record PVKA01034729.1, on the reverse strand, counting down.
CCACCTCCCCAGCTCCTTCACCTGGGTAATGACATACCTCCAGGAGGAGCTGTCAGAAGAGATGGAGCCTACGCACAGAGCTCATCACTCAGCCCCGATGTGCTCTGGAAGGGGCTCCTAAACCTGAATGAGGGCTCAGGCTTGCTCACGGCAGAGCACTGGCAGAGGAGCCCCAAGGGGATCACCCAACACCCCTACACTGTACAGCTCTGTCAGTAGGCCAGGGCATGAGCTGGTCTTCTCTTGTGGATAGGGTTTTCTTGCAGAATAGGGGCCGCAGAGAGTAAAGGACATCATGAGAACATTTCTCCTCCTTTCCATTGAGGTTGGAAAACAACTAGGAAATAACAAATGAAAGGAAAAAAAATGGAAAAGAAGAAAGAGTGACAAATTACTGAAATCTAGCACCTACAAGTGCAAATCAATTATCCTAAAAAGCAGATATAAAATGAAGCTGCATAAATATATAAGGCACTTACACTACATTAAAATGATACTGAAAGTACAGAGCTGTCATTCTCAGACCTGTCATGGTGTCTCTCCCTTCCCCATGGGAGTCAGTGGCTCTCATTGGGGGATAGAGCCAGACTGATAGGAGCCACTGGGCAAGGTAGCCTGGGCAGCTTGGGGCTTTGCTCCTCCAGGATCTGCACTCGGGCACGGAGACCTCAGGTTTCCTGTGTGCAAGGCCAGCCGGCACTCTAGGAGGCCGGGCTTGCTGGGTGAGCTGCTCCATACTACCCACCAAAAGGCCAAGGAAGACAAATTGAAAACAAATCTACGATTCATCTAACTTTGTAGAGGGGTCCTTGTCTGAGGAAAGCAAAGAGATTACTTGCAAAGGCAGAGGTTTTTTTTTTGTTGTTGTTGTTTTGTTTGTTTGTTTTTTGGACACTAAGGGTGAACAGTACAAACTGAAAAGGGGTTCAGAGAGCAACCTAAAGATGTACTATGTTCCCTTTTTGGCTGCAAAAACAGGAGCAAAATGTTTACAGAGTGTAGTGAGAACTTTTGTTTTCCAGAATTCATTCTTATGATTAAAACAATACATAATTAGTAAGTGAAATATTTGATAGTTTAAAAAGAAAATCTTATCTTTTCATTCATCTAATATGTATGTTTTAAATTATTTTTAAAAGAGCTTCATAATTGAGACCAGAAAAATGCAGTTTCTATCACCAAGGCACTGCCGCGTGTGGCCCTAAGGCAGCCCCACCATGGCAGGGCGCCAGCAGCAGGACCATTGTGCTGGCCAGGAAAGCCGTCTGCCTGATGCAGACCTGCTTTGTGTTGCGGGGACAGGTCCCGCCTGGCTACAGCGTCCTTGTTCAGTGCGGAGCTGGTTTACAGATAAAGGTGGCCCTGTCAGAAGTTCTGAATAGCTCCCAGCTAATTGCTGACCCTAACAGGTCCAATTAGCTGCTACAAGCTCTGAGAGCGGCCCCTGGGACGCATCCTTTCTCACACACGCATTGTGAAACTCACCCTGCGTTGTTACCTTGGCTGTGCGCTTTGTAGTCACCTTTCAGCAGATCAAAGGTTCGCTGGGAAGAAGGACTGCTGCATCAACAGGCCGGTGTATAGCTACACATATCACACAAATGCCTAAAGCGCCAGGGCGACAAGCAGGACCCAAACTGGCATTTTACACAGCTCTCAAAATGATGCTTTGTCCTCTCTAATTCAATAAAATGATCCCAAGCATGTAATTTCAATAAACTCCCCAACAGTCAGCATTTGTAATAGCACACATGGGGCTCTCTCCATGACACTAGTGCTGTGGGGGTTCGTTGGGGGCAGGGGTGCCCTCCTCTCTCCCAACCTGCCTGATGCGAGGAGCTGCTCATACACTAACACGCAAGCAGGAGGGCACCTGCTTCCTTAAAAACCACACAAGCCCTTCTGGTGCTAGAAGTCACCCATGGTCATCTTGAGAATTTAGAGGACAGATGCACAAATGTTTGTGTGTGGGGGGGGGAATGGTTGGCAACCCAGGGTCCCTGGGCAACAGGAACCTTTGATTGCTGGAACTGTCCAGTTTGATATAAGATACCTCGTAAATAGACAGGACAGTGGGCTGTCACGTGCCTGAGTTCATTCACATGCTCTGACACTTCAAACCACTTTAAATAATTCCTAATGTATTTTGCCACCATTATGCATACAATTTTCCCCATATTTTGAAGTAATTTTCTTTTTTCTACTCTTTTATTATTTAAAGAGAGTATGGTCCAGCCAAATAGCTCAGCAGATTAAAGCACCTGCAAGCAGGAACAGTTGCTAAGGCTTTGATCCCTGATCCTGCTGTGCCAGCCCGGCCCCCAGGGACTTGCTGAGAAGGCAATTGAAACTGGGTGTGGTGATGCACAGCTGTAATCTTAGCACTTGGAAGGCTGTAAATAGGAGAACCACTATGAGTCCGATCTAGTAGTGAGACCCTGAACACCCTATAGACCTTTCCCTAAAATACAAAAAAAAAAAAGAGTACAAAATAGCAATAAAATTAGAAATGATACAGAATTTCACCATACAAAATAATGTAAATTTGACAGTATTTGTTTTCTTCAGCTTAGCTGTTCAGATTACATGCATGCAAAATTGGAAAAAGAAAGAAAAAGAATAAAAAGTTATAAGAAAGTAAGAGGAGTGGGAAAAAACTGAAAAAAGAAGACAAAAAATATTAAACATTACTGCCTCTTTCCATAGACCAGCAGAAATTCACAGTACAATTATCCAAGCCACCCTGCATACATACATGAAAGGATTCCTTTCCAAAGGAATTTTTTGTCAGATTTTTACCTAATAAAAGGCTAGTGAGATATTTTGCCAAATTATTTTCCAACAGAATTGAAAGATCATTTTTCTGCCAGTAATGTTTGAAAGAGACCACTATCTATTCACCAGCAAACAATGAGATATCATTTTCTATAAAAATTTAAAAAATTATATTAGATGGTTATTATAGTTCAACTTTTACCACATGTTGCTAGTAGTATATGGAAATGTACTCTTCATGTAATTCATCTATATTATCTATATTTTAATGGCTTTCTGGTTAGTTGCGTGATTTCTTTATATGGTTTTAGTATTTCTCCTTCACTATCTTTAAACATTTCAAACTGTTTCATATAAATATCATATTTTCAATACACACATATTTTTATTTTATTTTTTATTATTTCTAGGCTTAGAGAACTTCTTCCATACTAAGAGATCAGATACACATATATCAGATACATGTACCTATATTTGCTCTTAATTGGTTTGTAAGTTTCAACTTTTAAATGTATTATATTTGTACTCTTATTTTTATGTGGTATTGGACAAAGGTTTGAATTGTTTTCTAAATACTAAAGCAAATTTCTCAACAGTATTGTATAATGTACCCTTTCCCCACTGGTATGGATTATTTTCTTCGAATAATCTTAAATTTTTATATAAACTGCATCTAAGAATCAACATCTCTTTCAATAGGAATCTTATTCTGGTACTGTATTATTTTAATAATTGCTTGACGTATTTTAATGTCCAATTAGTATGATTTTCTCATTACTTTTCAAAATTTATAAATGTATTAATTTTATTTTTTATGATTGATAGTCATTTTGCCATACTAAAAAATTACAGTCAGATTTTTACAAAATTACTCTAAACAAATAAAGTGGCCATAGGTAGGTTTCTTATGAACATGATAATTGATTCTTCCTTTGCAACTTGGCTATTTCAATATGCCCCTGTCCTGCAGCAGGACTGCTTCCCCACTCTGACTCTCAGCTGGCTTGTTACTTACCTTTACCAGTCTCTGTTGATGGAAGTAGCCCTTTCCCCATTCTTTCTGTTTGCCTGTGGAGCCCCATTTAGCTTCCATGTGCTCAAGCCCAAGCCAGCCTGGAGGGAAGTGAGAGACCCTAGAGAATAGATAACAACCCCTCCAGATAGGATCCTTCAAGTCCCACCACTCCTGCTGACCTTGAGGTTGGCGTTCCTTGAGTTGGTTCAGAGGGACAAGAGAAGGTGTCCATAACCAGCTACACAATTATCTGGAAATTAGATGGTGGTTGATTAAAGCCTTTATGGCTTACAGTGGTTTAATGTTCAATACAAAGCAATGGATGCATACACAAGTATTCTATGTTTCTATTATGGACTGAATGCTGTCTGTAGTTCCAATTTAAAATGCTAACCCCTAATGTTACTGTATTTGGGATAGGGCCTTTAAAGAGGTACTTAAGGTTAAATGAGTTCATGGACTGAATGCATGTTGAATTAGGTCCCATCCTAATGACAACTGAATTTAAAGACCCTATTTCTTGTACAACAAGTAAAATCAATTGAGTCAGATAAGGCAAAGTGAATGGCATATGCTGCAGGATACTAATCAGCTTTTCTTCTGGATGGTTAACAACCTAAGATCACAAGTCAGAGTTGGAGAAATAGAAGAGCCACAAGGCCAGCCAACATTTTGGACCTAGCCTTTCAAGGTCAGCGAAGACTCAGGACATAGGAGAAC
>PVKA01034728.1:0-23230 GCA_004027165.1 Ctenomys sociabilis | reverse complement strand
ACCCAGCTCTATCACCATGCACTAAGTTAAAGTCAAAATGGATTAAAGATCTAAACGTTAAAACAGAAACACTCGATCTCCTGGAAGAGAAAGTAGGAGGAACTCTTGAAGACATAGGGGTAGGTAAAGAGTTCATGAACAAACATATATTCGCACGGGAAGCTCTTGAAAGAATCAACAAATGGGATCAACTCTTATTTAAAATTTTTAAAAGAGTTTCCAGACTCAAATGCTAAGTGGTCATGTTAGTCTCCAGCCATAAACAAAATCAAAGGACAGCGCAAAGCTGTAACACGGGGGTGGCGGCACTCATCCGCTGCTCTCTCAAGGCGCTAGCACCGAGCTCTGCTTTTATTTATTATCTTTTCTTTTTTAAATCTGGCCTGGAAGAATGTCTCCTCTTCCAAATTATAACTACGTGTAGGTTCATAGAATGGAGTCAATTCAGGAGCATGCCATGAACTAATTTGAAACAGAAGAGTCCTTCCAAAACGTGACAACTTCTGGAAGGACATTTTGCTTCTGGATGTTGAGAGGTGAAGCATAAGGATTAAAGAAAATTAAGATATTGAAGGCCATCCAAATAGCTCAGCGGATTAAAGTACCTGGATGCAGGCACAGGGGTTGGGGGTTTGATCCCCAGGCCTGCCATGCTGGCCCTGCCCCGGAGGTGTACTGAGATGGCAATTGGGACTACTCATGGAGGTGTGCACCTGTAATCCCAGCACTTCGGTGGCTGTAAATAGGTGGATCACTATGAGTCCTATCTAGTAATGAGACCCTGAACACCTTGTAGAGCCTTACCTAAAACTACAAAAACAAAACGAAAGATACTGAACTTATTGAGTGGAAGGTAGATCAACTAACATACTGGTCGGAAACCAACATCTGTATTTAAGTCAAGATAAATATAAAACTGCAGCAACAAATGTATTGGCATAACACCATCCCTTTCCTTAATCCTTAATCCTTATACTTTGCTAAGAAAACAATAAGGAAGATCTAAGAAACAGCTATAAAAACCAGAACAGACATACTTCTCTGTGGTGTAGATGGCTAAATCCCAAGTGCTATTATGGCCAACATTTCCTCAAGCTGTTCAAGCTCACAAAGAAATCAAGACAGCATTTCTAGTTGGGCTTGAATTAGGCACAGATGGTATATGGCAAAGCAGATGATAAACAAATGGAAGACAAGGGCTGGCCAGATAGCCCAGTGGAATAAAAGCCTGCTTAGGCAAGTGCAGGGACTGGAATTTGACCCCTTACATTACATACCACACTGGCCCCACCCCTGGGGCACACTGAGCCAGCCACTGAGACCAGATGTGGCGGCATAGGCCTGTAATTATAGTGCTGGGGAGGCTGAAACAGAATGATCACTAAGAGTTCAAGTTGTATAGTGAGACCCTGTACCAAATACATAAAAATAAATAGTCAATATATCAAGTTGATATTTAAATCTATAGAAATAAAGACCAACATAGAAAATAAATGTGGAACAGAATTATTTCCAGTAAAATTAACGGAAAAATAACTCACTTAAGTACATGCATAATGCTGACATGACCATTTAACATTTTTAGCAGAGGTTTACTTTTTTGTTTTTGGTGCTGAGGACCAAACCCAGGGCTTCCAGCTTGCTAGGCAAGCATTCTACCTTTGAGCCAAATCCCCAGGCCTGATCATTCAATAATTTTAAAAAATGATTTAATAATAAGAGCCATTACCAGATTTCAATTCAAACCCTCATTGTAAATGTGTTTGCATATAATAACAGATCTCTAAACTATACTAAGAAATAGAATTAGGAAGAATTAAACCAATAAGATTTGCAACTGACTTCATCTTGCTATCTTAGGAACTAGTGGAAATAAACAAAGAAAATACATAAATGAATATTAACTTAATGCACATCATTTTATACACTTATATAACTTAGAAAAATTTAAAATTCCTAATATATGACACTGTCTGAGGAATGTATAAATTCAGCCTGTATTCAAGGCAAAGGTCAATGAACATAAAGCAACTGTATTTCCCTACCAACCAAACACTGAAAAATAAAATTAAGATGTCATCATTATTTGTGAGAACATATAAGTTTAACAAATGGTATATCAGATTTCTTTGATGAAAACAACAAAATATTTCTTAGAAATATTGCAGATAGGAAGCCATCCCATAAACTGCCATTACCCAGGCAGAGGCCTGATAGCTTTTTGGGGTCTGTGCTTCTGAATGTCTTATATGATTAATTGACTGATTTTTTATTTTTATTAATTTTATTGAGAAAAATTTTCAATGAAACAGCTTTAGAACAGATTGGTAGGAGAGTTCCAACAATTAATATATTGCATATTGTTGTCTTTGAAGTAGTCATTCATAGCACAAGATGCAGACATGATATCCTGTCCAAACACTATTAGTATGAAACTTTCTTCTTATTGAATTAAGAGAAAGTAGCTATATATCTATCCTAACTATTTTGTATATGCATATAAAATGGTCATTTATATAATCTTTTTTTTCCTTTAGTTTTGTCTGAGATGGCTATTCCATTGCCATCCAAATATTGTAGGTGCATGAATTCAGCAAAATATTCCACTATAGTCCTACATTCACAATAGTAATGTGTTATCCACAGGACTGGCAATGTCTGAATCTGATGACTTGAGCCTTCCACAGCTCAGCATATTAACATGGCGTCAGTTTTCATACCTCATTTCTATACTTTTCTGCTGGTTGGTTAAGACCAAGATAAAGCAAGATCTATAGAACAAGAAATGTAACTTTTGTGTCTGACAATACCTGAGGGTACTGGTACAGGGTTATCTTCAAATCACAGAATGGACATGAATAATCACACAAAATTAAATCAATTTGTATGTCTTCATAATATTGAAATGCTTATAAACTATACATTTTTCAATAGTAAATGAAATTGAACAACTTTTCTTTTGGCATGTAAGATTTTATCTAAGGTTGGGGAGATACCTCAGTCGAATACGCCCTGACCTGGCAACCAGTGTCGTGAGTTCAATCCCCGGTACCACAAGATAGATAAATAAAATAGATAAATGAATTTTTATCTAAATTTATTTGAATATGCTATTTCAATTATGGCACTGGCTTGAACAAAATAAACTCATTTTTTTTCCATTTTTCATCCCTAGCATGAGTAGCAAAGCACCAAATTAACTTTTAGTCTTTCATTAATCTGTAAACATTGTGTATTAGGTATGATTTTGACTGGAATCATTCATACATGAAATTAATAGTATGATAATTTAACTACATCTAAAATCCACTTATTTTAACATGTTAGATTCAAATATAATAGTCAGTTTAAGCCAATATGTTCTCATTCTTGACTCTGATTTTTCATAGATGGATGTGAGCCTCTTGGCTTGCCCATAGCTTTAGATGCTTATGTTAAAATTATGAAATAATGTAGCATTTAGTGAGGTCAAATTACTGCTTTATCTGTTTTATTCTGATTTCTATCTTTCAATCTTATATTCAAGAACATGTTAACACAAAAATTCAGAGTTGTTCATGTAGAACAGTCTACAGAATCATTGAGCAAAAAGTCTATAAACTCAGCTTGTGCTCTTTAAAATTTGTCATGAGGTTTAAAAATGCTTCACTTAGACTTGAATGGTTTCAAACGTACTGGGAAATAATCCTATCAATCACATTTCTCAGGTTTTACATCCTTTGGATTATGTTTGTGTTTCTAACTTTGACATGTTCCTTCTGAATATTAGAAGTAAGCTTTTTTTTTTTATCAGGAAGATGAATTATTCTACTTGAACAGGCCAGGCTGTTCTAAATAGCCGACTGCTGACAGCGCTTAACTAAAGTCAACAAAGGGAAGATAAGGCTTACTGGTATTGTTTGTTGAAATATTAATACCAATTCCAGCTGTAAAAATGATAAATACTTTAATAAAGATAGCTTGTTCCTCACCAATGTTTTCAGTGCTCTTTATTCTAACCATGCAAGAGTATTCCCAGCAGACAGATTTAATCTCACAAAAGATATGGGTTACAAAATGTGGCTATCTTACAGATGTCTCTAAAGCTTTTAGAATAAGCAGCCAAAGTATGTTAGCTAGATTTCACAACCTTTAAAATCCTATACATCTTTTCCTAATTAGTTTCTTTTTAGGAACTCCCTCATTTTATGTGGGGTATAATTTCACAACTATACCCTAAATTGTTTATCTGTACATGAGCGGTATGTTTTTTGTGGTTTCTCTTTGCTTTTTGCTGCTCCCTATTTTATCTATCTTGGAAAAAGCATTCGCTTGTTCTTCATGAAGTCAGAAGGTGCCATCAATTATGGCTGGAAGTGTTAAATTGTTGAACTGAACCTCCATGCTGGTGACCTTCGGTGCCAACTGGTGGAGAAGCACTGGTCCAGGGGCTGCCTACCTGCTGATTATGAAGTGGGCTGTGGGGCCAGTGCACTCCGGCTGCACAAGCTCTTTATGTGAGATGGCGCATCAAGCCTGCCACGCCTGGGACCATCCGCAAAGGATATACCAGTCATGAGTCTGATTGTATTTGCAGAAAAAAAATGGCGGTGTTAATTCACTGATAACAAAGTAGTGCTTTTTACATTTTGCTATATCCCCTTTTATCAGTCTGATGGGAGGCTATCATATGTCAATAATCAGGTTAATAACTTTCAGACCTCATATTGGGCTTAGTATCACTTTTCTTTCTTTGGGGATGGTGTGGAAGGTTGGACCGAACTTCTTGCAAAACCTAGGCAGCTGCAAGGCCAGCTGAGTTCCGTCCCTGAGTATGCAGCAGCTCTCTTCCTGTGAATGATCCGCGCATTTGTCCTTGATATTTATAGGAAGAGGATCCAAGATGAAGCAGGAGGAAGCGCACAAACTGCGCTGTAGAAGGCGGAGGTTATTTTAGACTCAGGTGCAGAAAGAATATTTTTCGTATGCTATGATTCTGAAATACAGGAAAGAAGAGATATGCAAACTATTTGAGTCAAACTTCTCCAGTGGTATATATTATTATTGCTTCTAATTAAACACAGAATTTACATTATAAAGATATATTTACAGTTCCATTTATAAATCATTTCTGAACTGTCAGAAATGATAATAATCTGAGAGAAATTTAGAGATTGTCATCTTAGAAAGGCAAATACAAATTGCTTTTTATGTATTTATATGTAGGTATGTAAACCTGTGTTGAGTATATGTATGTATTTATATATATTTAAACTTATACATATTTATATCTCTGAATTGACATAAAACAGGTGAGAGTATGAATATATATTTACATTATACATATTCATATTTATAAAATACAATACATTCATATAAAATTACATTTTTCTACTTCATAGTTATGTGTACTTGCAAAATTATGTTTATAAATATAAATACCAAGAGTCATTTATTTGTTTGAAAAATGGTATCTAAGCATTTTGCTCTACAAGGTAAAATATCATGAACTTCATTCTAGGATAATATTGACTTATATAATTCACTATTTTAAATTCATCCTAGTTTCATTTATGGATAAGAAAATGTATCCCGCAGTTCCTGAGAGACATATGGGCTTAAAACTAGTTTTTTTTTTCTCCTAATAATTTTCATGTTCTATCTTTGCAAATGCATAATTTTATGTCCAGATATTCAAGATATACTTTTCAGAATGATTTTCATTTTGCATCAATCTGCTTTGCAGGGATGAGCCCGCCATGGGGGGTAGGAGAACATGAATGATACCCTCGCCTTTGACTTATTTCCTCTGGGAACTTATGGGGGAGAAGGCTTTTATGCCTTCTGTCTCTTGCTGAAAGTGAGATGGGTCTGACCCAGATGTTGTGAGGCAATTTTGATTTGACACTTAATAACAGGCGTGCTTTCACCGAATGATGATCTAGGTCAGAGTTATGGGAATAAGCAAACATCCATGCAGGTAGTAGCTCACACTGCTATGAAGAATGAAGTTGGCCTGTGAATCAGCACACACACACACACACACACACACACACACACACACACACCACCGCAAATCTTTATTTTCTCATAATTTTATTGAGAAATAAAATTTCGAAAGAAATCAATAGGACAGTTTCAATAATTAATACATTGCATATTGTTTTCTTAGTGGTTATTCATTTACAAGATGCAGACATGATATCCTGTTTATACACATTATTAGAACAGTCTTTTTATTCATTGAATTAAGAGAATGTAACTGTATATCTATCTTAACTATTTTGAATATAGAGATACAAAATGGTCCTCCATCTGCAACCCCCTTTTTTGTTTAGTTTTGTCATTTAAATATTATAGGTGCGTGAATTCAGCAAAATATCCCAAAATAGTCCAATAGTTCATAATAGTAATGGGTTTTCCATGTGACTGGCAGTGTCAGAAGTTGTTGACTTGAGTCTCTTACAGCATAATAATACAGCTTTATTTCTCATCAGATACAAAAGCTACAGTTCTTGTTATGTAGGTCTTACTTTATCATGGTCTTAACCATCCAGCAGAAAAGTATAAAAATGACTGCAGATCTTTAAGGAGGCAGGAGATGTAAAGCAAGCTCCTCACATTTGTACCCCTAGTTTTAGCACCCTAGAAATTTGCTAAACAAATGTCCTGTATTCTGAGCGGCAATCTCTTGACAGTTTCTCAGCACAAACATGTTTTCTGTATTCAAAGCTGTGTGAATTAGGAATACCTTTATAAATATATAGTTAACTGAGAGTTAATGGAAAAATGAGTAGCTCAGCAGTGCTATTCAACAATTGTTTTATTTTTTAGATTTAGTTTAGTGTATCAGATTTATACATTACTTTACAATGGTAAATGCTCTAAAAAGAATATTTAAGCTGCTTCAATTCTAGTTTTTCCTTCTAACCCTGCAGGATGTAATGAAACATTTTATTCTTATACTAACCTTGTGTGTGAATTTTGCTTTGTTAAACATTGTTCCTGATGTTAGTAAATCATTTTGTGGAAACACAGGTCAATATTTTGGAAAAGTAATAATGTTTTCTATTAATAAGAATTTAGACATTTTTTAAAAAAGCTCAAATCCTCATTTTATATTTGTGTGTTACTTGTTATGTCATTGTTTATCCGTGTATTGAATTTCTTGAATACATTAATCTGTAAATTAAAAAAAAAAACTTAAAGAAAGATAATTCAGAGGTCATGGAGTTAGCTCACTATAGAAAGCATTTGCCTGGCAAGTATAAGGTCCTGAGTTAGATCCCTGGTACCACAAAAGAAAAAAGAAAGGTAATTCAATTGCTCTCTTATCTTATATTAAAACATTAATTGCTTAGAAAATACTTTAATTTTTAAAACTTTTCTCTTTTAGTCATTGATAACATAAGACATTAATTAGATTTAATGTTAATATTTACAGCATACAATGAAATTATGTTTCAAAAATATTAAGGCATAAGTTTCTGTGAAGTAATATAATGCTGAGTTAAAGATTTATAAATGATTCTTTTTATTCATGTGACCACTGGTAGAAGCAAACTAGTGATTTCTGAAACTTTCCCACTTTATCCATCCAAATATTTGGTGCTATAAAGGTAATTATAAGAATATACTGAGCTGAAAGCTTGACATAAATGTTATCAGTGATGGGCTAGGACAAAAGTCAAAGAGGGAAAATGTCCCATATTTTTGCTGTTTTGTTTTGTTTTTTGATGCTGGAAACTTTCTGCTTTATTAGGATGATTTATTGGAATCCTTTCAGAAATGTAACCCCAATTTATTAGCTTATTCCTTTTAGCATAATTTTAAAATAAAATATCCTGTGATCTAATGTGGTTCACCAAGAGGTTATGCTACTTGCCCCTGGAATGGAGCTATTTAGTAACTGGATGTTCTTGCTTCTCAAATTTACCTTGGGGATTTCATGAGACTTTGGGCATCTAAGTTGCCAAGGTCGCTAACTCCAGGGCTGGTGGGGATATGATACAAAATCAAGCTACCATCTGGCTAATCTAGGCTACTGAAAATGTATCTTCCAGCTTTCAGAGAATGATTTAGGGATAGGGGTACAGCTCAACAGCACAGCATCTTCCTGGCAAGCATGAGATCATGAGTTTGATTACCGGTACTGCCCCCATTCAGACAAAATAAAAGGAGAACAACTTATCATTCAATAGCAATTCATCGTTAAGTCTTGTCCAGACATTCACTAACAGTAGGCTTTGTCATTTGATTTTTCCCTGCTACTTAGGTTTATATTAATAAAATAGTTTTCATCTTATATTAGTTCTCCACTGAGTGTAAATCATTTTTACCAATATAATAGAAGGGAATTCATTAATTTTAAAGTAGGTTAGAGTCATTTTAGTAAATATGATCTAGAAATCATTCATAACTGTCAGACAGGGTAAAACTGACGGTCTATCAAGAAAATGCTCTATAAATAGTAATATTTAAGATTCATATAATCTCCATCATGCCTCTGAATGAACTGGTATTAATTCATTAATATGTGAAATGCTAAATTGATGTAATCACCCAAATTTCACAAGGTATTCATCAATATAGGCAGCTGTAATTTAAAATACATCTGCTATTGAGGAAAAATGTTATATTTCACAAAAAGTAGAATTTGTCATATTGGAGTAGGGCATTATTTCAGCAAGCCTATTTCCATCCTGTTCTTAGCTCTGTAATTTTGAAGGATTGATAGTTTCAATGGCGATTATGTAGAAGTGGTAATATTTCCAGAGAAAATATAAAGAAGCACATCAGCTTAAGTTAGGCACGACCCTGATAGTACGTTAGCGCGGCGTAAGAGAATGTCTCTTGGGCTTTCTTGATCCTTCATAGAGAGAGGGAGCATAATCATCAGGAGACAAGGCACTTGCTGCACATGCATACTTTCATTTTCACTCAAACACTTCACAGCTCTCCTATTATGGAAAGATAAAAATGGCAGTTGCCTCACCATGTTTCCACAGTGAGGACAGAGAATCACTGTAAGTTTCCCATTTGAAATTCTGTTTGAATGTACAACATAAAGATGTTCTGGATGCTAAAATACATATTGTTGGGGCAGCTGTGGACTTAACGCCTTTACTAAATACATAACACAATGATGCCAGAAATGTATACAATTCAGAGTAGCATTTATAATATTTCATAAATGTTTTCCTTCCTGCTGTTGAGGAAGATAGTATAAGTCTTAAAAAACATTAAAAATAAGAATTATTTAGTTTTAAGATTCACAAGTGCCATGACATGGGGTTTTTGCAAGGGGAACAATGTAATACAGGATGCATTTTATAATATTGTTCTACAAGGAATCACCCAAAGAATCATATATAAGAAGGGCAGGAAATCTGTCTATGCATTAAAGACCGAAGAATCTAGCTGAAGGCCTGGATCTTAATAGCCTGCGTGAGTCCAGCTGAAATCCTAGGGCCCATAAAAATGCCTTTCAGAAGCCCAGATCGAGGCCAAAAGCCCACAGCAACGTTTCATGAAGGACCAGCTCATTGATCTGTGCTGGCAAGGCCGAAGCGTCTATGGGGAGGGGTGTCCATGCCAGCAAATGAAGGATCTGTGCTAGCAGGCTGAGGAACCTGAAATGGACCAGGAAGCAAGGCTCAAAGTAAGAATGAAAGCTCTCTGCAAAAGTCCCACAGCCATGCTCAGTAGCAGTGAGGTCCTGAGCTCCTCCAGTGATGAGGAAACCTGAGTTCACATCAGGAAAGCCAATGTGACAAGCTTCTCCATGAGGCTGAGCAGGGCACCATCTTCAACTCCAGAGACAGGAAGCAATGCTCCAGGTGAGGACCAAAGCTCTGCCAAAATGAACTATAGCCATTCTCAGTGGCAATGAGGTCACAAGTTCCTTCCCCAACAGCGAAGATCATGAGGAAAGGCAGCATGACAAGGTCACCCAGAAGAATAGCTCAAGAGGACTAGCAGCTCCCTAGAGTTCCAATAGATCCTCCAAACACAACCTCTCGAGCTCTTCTCCAGTTCTGCATCTCAGGCTGCTGGCATCAGTCCTCTGGTGGAACTCCCATATCCAGTGCCACGCTGGTTGAGTTCATCTGGGTAGAGCAAGTTGACTACCATTTACTTATCCATTATAAGGAGTAAACGTGATACTAACTTTTCTCAAATTTTTGGGTTCTCTTAAGATTTTTGAGTTATTTTCTAATTAGATAAAATGAAATACCCTTATAACTCAAAATCAAAATCAAATAAAAGATGACCAATATATAGAATAAATATTAAATAGCAGTGGGATACTTATTCAAGCTCAAAAAGATATAATTTGATCCTTAAAACATTTAAATTTCTCACATGCAGAAGAAATTCCAAATTTGCCTTATTTTAGTTCATGTCACCAATGTTGATATTTTTCTAATTGTACCCAGAGGTAAGATAAAGGAATCATAGGGAAGTCTCTGTTTCTTTAAAAATAAACAAATAAATATATACGTATGTTTCATGCATGTAAAAAAATTACATTTATATGATATATATTATACACACACACACACATATATATATATATTCACATATATGATATAATTTGGCAAATTACAGTTATACTTGTCTTTAAATATCAAAATGTAGCTAGAATAAAAATTATTAGTTTATATATCAATTTAAGTGGACAGGAAGGTCTCCAGAAATCTGATCAAATATTCCTTTGAGGGTGCCATTGAAGTGGGTTCTGAATGTGAATACCATTTGAATCGGTAGACTGGGAAAGAGATTGCCCTCTCCACTGTGGGCAGCTGGCCCCCCAAATTTAAAGTCCCATGTTCAGTAACACATCTGCTTCTGCCCTGAGTAGGAGGCTGTCCTCATTTCCTGATGGTTGAGCTTGAATGCCAGGTTTTTCCTTCTGTGGACTTGAACTAGGACATCAGCTCTCAGGATGTGATCCTGATGGCCTTTGGAGTGGAACGTACCTGTTGCCTGTTCAGGGTCTCCAAGTCGCCTGCTTCAGATTGTGGGACATAGGAGCTTCTTGAATTGCATAAGCCTATTCCTTCTGGTAAGGTTTGGGCTCATGTGTGTGCATGTGCATGTGTGTGCATGCATGCATATGTGTGTGTGTGTGTGTGTGTGTGTGTGTGTGTGTGTGTGTGTGTGTGATCAGTTTGATTGTCCTGGTGATCCTAATTAACAGCATTCAAATTTGAAGTTTGGTAATTTCAGTATAAATATTATTCTTACCAGAGGGAGGACTGGAGAATAGCCACCTGTTTGGAAGACTATGAAGGGCCAAGAAGATAGCTCATCATCTGAATCACCTGCTTAGGCAAGCTTAGGCAGGGCTCAGGGGACCTTGGTTGCCATTCTGGCACCACATGTGGACCCAATCCCTCGCTCAAGGTGGGCTGAGCTGGCAATAAATAAATAAATACATAAAATAAATACAGATTGTGAAGGGAGGAGAGGAATAAATACTCATAGCATACATTGTGTATGGCCTGTGCCACTCCCGCCGAAAGGTTTTCAAACAGAAACAAGACAGAAAAGTGGAGAAGGTATACAGAAAGACAGCAGTAAGCCCCAGCTGCAAAATGAGCCTACAAGTTCTTCACTGTTTTCCCAGGCTCATTAGTTTAATGAAATGAGTTCAGAACAGCAGCTAAGAAATGTAGGAGAACCATGAAAATGTGGACTTCTTTTCCAGAACCATTAGGAGAGCACTTTGTGGATAAGTTAGAGGAAACAGCAATGGTGACAGACTCTGAATACTTGCTTTCTTTCCCTTACTAGCATCTGCTTAAAAAAAAAAAAAAATATATATATATATATATATATATATATATATATCAAATGATTACTGAATGTTAAGCACTCTTCTAATATCTGCAAATGATCTGGGAAGAATTAAAGGTAAAAACTTTATTCTTACACAGCTTATAGGTCATGAAGAAAGATTGTCCTTGAACAAAACCAAATATGCTTAAAACACAAAAAGCAACAACCAAAACAGTTAGTAAAATAAGCATTGTGGTGTCATTCAGAGGTCCGAGGTAGGAGCACATTCAGGTGAAGGAACTGCTAGTTTCAAATTCCCCATGAGGAATGAAGTGTTGTGAAGGAGGCATGGTGATGGACTCCTAGAAGTATTTGATAGGATTTTTTGAGGGAGTTATATACAAGGGCAAAACATTAACCTTCTAGGAAGAAGGTGAGATAAGATCCAAGGGAAGCACTGTGGTATGAACTGCAGCAGCTTCACACACCCAATAGGCAGAGGGGCTGTGCTCAGATCCCCTGTTCCAGTTAATCCACAAATCAGGAGACTTGAGAATGGTTTTTTATTTCATGGGCAACAGAAAGCTACAGACACAAGCAAAGCAGAGAGACCAATCCAGAGCCAGTTTTGATAATGAACCAAAGTTCCTAAATGGTACTCATAAGGCCTAGCGGGAAACAGATCTCCTATTTCTTTCATTACTTCAACTGCTTTCAGTATTATGTCTTGCTGTTAGCTGCTCCTTGTAACTACATGTAACTAATCTCCTCAATAAGTTAATGAGCTAGAAAGCAGCTGACATATAACAGTATCTCTACGTCCTTGGTGATTGAAATTAAATGATGAAAAAGATGTTTTGCATTATGGAGCCTCATGCAAATGTGACCTCACATAACCTTAAGATTTACAGAAAATGTATTTATCAAGCAAACAATGTACAAGCAGTTGTCCAACACCTGGCACGGACATTCTTAGGCATGAAACTATAATTTTACGCTTTAACAAAACTAATCCCCCTAGCTCTTAATTTGCTTATTTAAACAAGGTGGCCTTATTGTGTATCCTGAAAAGAATTTCATATTTGAAACTGGAAGAAAAAGAACAACATGCTAATATGTTTGGCCAACGCAAATATTGGGCCAAAGGAAGGTTGATTAGAATCCGCAAGTTATGCATGGGGATAGAAGTGCTTGTGAAGTCCTTAGTGATCTATAAAACCAAATGCAACAATAGATCAAGCGGAATCAAAGTTACCCGAGAAATTTCAGCACAAGTCATGAGTCATTACAAATCCTATCGAAGCTCCCCTTGGTGCAATGAGCAGGCCTCAGCCCAGATTGAAAATTTAAAAATAATTGACTCTAAGGGAAGTGGGTGATCAGCTGTGAACCAGCTTTTATATGAAACTCTTGCTGAGGCAAGTGCATTTTATAGGGGAACATTGGAATGGAATTCTTTAAAGGGAATGTTTGTTACAATAACACCAGAATTATACTGTTGACATTTTGGAAAAAAACTTGCAATTTTGAAAGATCAAAACATGCTTTTGGAATTCCACATTTGCTACAAAGCTTTTCCAAAATAAATCAAATCTAAATAATCCCAGTATCCCATATATATAGTAATGGTTCATTCTAAGTGCTGCACATTGTGTAGAATTTATTTCTATATTAAATTTATGTGTTCGCATGTTCTTTGGGTCCTAACTGATACAAAATTATGTATCCCTCTCAATTTTCCCTCCATCATATGTTAAGATACATGTTTTTATTATGAAACCCCCGTTTCATTTTTCTTTGTTTCTTTTTGCTTTATTTTTGATAGCAAACAAAATGGGTGCAATTTCAGTAAGATAAGGATATTTGTCTTAGAATAGAGAGACATCTTTCCATGAAGTTGGACCTATAGACTTATATGTGAGAGATCAAAGCAAAACTATAAGAGATGACAGGCCAAGACTTGATTAAATGTTTTATATGGCTAAAGAAAAAGTGTTATATATATCCATCAAAAAAGAGTTTTAGGAAGATATAGAAGCATGACTCTTTGGGGGATATCCATGTACTTTGTGCATAGCAGAGAAGAAATCATATTTAGTGGCTAAAAGGCTTGGAGTATTTTAATGGCATTCACAAGATAATTTACCGCTTCCAAAATGACCATACCCATCTCCATTTAAGTGGGTTTTGTTTCTATATCATGTAGCTAGTATCTAGCACTTTTCCTGGCATATAAATAATTAAAAGTCTGTCTTCTGATTTTTTTTTTTTTTTTGGTGAATGTTTCCTTGTCCACAGTATGTATTTATTCACAAGTTGAGAATGAAAGCTGGCAATTGAGTATTTTTCAATAGAATGCCTTGCGCTTCATTTGTTCTTTAAAACATTCATACTTTTACATTGAAATATTGGGTTTGGCTTAGTACTATTTAATTACAATTTGGAAATAAAACTTCTGCAAATACTTTATATAGGTCAGATTTTAAGTATAAATAGACTTCCTTAAAATATGTTAATGTCATCTTTGAAAGCTTTTTACCTTGAAGATGTTTTCTTGAATTGGCTCAACATTTTTGGCATGTAGCGTGAAGCCTAGACTTCCTGCTCCTTAATCTTATTCATTTTTTCCTATTTTTCTATCTCTTCAGGACTCTAAGAGGAATTTGCTCATCTTCCAAATAGTTCTGAAAAAATGCCCAGTTTTTGACAAATGAGTATGTGCTATTACATCAACAAGCAGAACAATGAAATCTCCATCTTCGGATATGAAAACTCCAGGTGGCATTTGCTTTTGCTTAGTTCACAAGCTATTTCTAGGGCACATGATTTTGCATTAATTCTTTGGTCTGAGGACATTGTCATAATGTATGTTGTGCAAATTTTAATCTCAAAGTTACTTTAGTACAGTGTCGTGGTGGAACTACGCCAAAAGCACACTTCAGATTTCTAAAGTAAGAAACTGATCACTATGATAAATATTTTATATTTTAATATTTTATATCTTATTCCACATGTTATATGTAGTTCTATCAGTTTTCTTCTTATTCTTTTCTAGATACATTGATTACATTAATTAAATAATAAATATCAAACTATGATGTAAATGTAGGTAACAACAAAATTTAGGGACTCATTCAAAAAAGTGAATTTTGTTACATGTAATTTTGAATATAATTGAATTTACTTTAATGTCAATAATTCTCTAAAGGGATGGGGAGATGGCTCAGTAGAATAAGTGCTTCCCTTGGCAGTGCAAGGGTCTGAGTTCAATCCCCAGTTCTGCAAGGAAAACAGAACACAACAAAACTCTCCAAAAGATATTCCTATAAATATCTTATTTTGTGAAAAAATAAACAGCCATATGAATTGTAGAAAATAAGTTTGTTGAAACAATTCTTGAATCTGTGAGACGAGGCTTGTTTTTCAAGTCTCTTGATATGTATTTCTAACTTGTCACTCAAAATATTAGTGCCAACTTATACTTCTATCAGTAAACAGGTGACTGTTGCTTTTCCTGGCTGAGAAATAATTACCATCACCAAAATGTACTAAAAACTGCAAATGCTCTTATTGTCTATCAACATGTTGTTTAACTTGGAAGCAAGAGAAATACTCAGTGGAGCGAGTTTTCCATATAATGACCTGTTGAGATGTTCATAAAATCCTCAATTATGTGAAGCCAAAAAACATATGGCTATGATTTCCTTTGTCTTTATTGTAAATTTTCTCCGTTACAAGATTTCCAGGTTCAAAATAAGAATACAAGTGGATGTTTATGACATAACATAAGTAATGATATCATGGGTAGCTTTTGTCTATCCTATGTTCTTATCCATATTCTTAATTTATTCATATTTGTATTCTTAATATATTCATCAATTCATATGTATATATATATTCATATCCAATTCATATATATTCATGTGTATGAATATGAATATACATCTGTCTGACTCAGTAAGTATATAATGAAAGATGAAGAAAGAAAAGTATGTTTCAGTGGGCTTTCTTATTCACAAAAGAAAGGCAGAGCAGGCATCCTACAGTCTGTTCGCTATCTTGGAAGCAACCTGCCATTTCATACCAATAGGATTATGAGGCATACCAGCTCACTCTATTGTTGTGTGAATGTGAAGTCAACCTGATTTGATGCATGATGCCTTGGAAATATATGGAACCAGGCTGGCCCCAGCCATGAAAAGGCATTTTAGTTGTCTTGTGTAAAGTATCTCTGATCTCTGGGACTCCCACAGGCCCAGGCTGTGTCTCCTGATCCTCCCAGATCTGGTTAATTCTGACCCACCAGAAGGGCTCAGGAAATTTTGAGGAAGACATCTTCAGCATAAAAGTTCTACAAACAGGGCATTGCTTGCCCAGGTCTGTGGGATGTGCTTGTCACACATCAAAAGGAATCACGATACCATGTCCAATACAGCTTACACACTTTGTACACATGAAGAGTTCATGGAATAAGAGAGATAAGGGACCTCACTGATAATATAGGAGGTTCAGTTTTTAATTTTTTTCTAATATCTTTGCTATTGATAGGCATAGATTTTGAAATTTTGTTTTACTTTATTTATCGTGAACTTGTGAACTAAGTTTTGCTAAGCAGCATGTGTCTCATAGCAATGACCTAATCTACACAATAAACTTTTTAGAAGCTTTTACATAGTTAACAATGTGGCAAGTATTAAGTTTTCTAGCAATCAAATTTCTCCTCTGTCTCATGCACACTTCCACCTGCACACAGACACACAGAGGCACAGAATCCCTTCAGCTAGCTTTGAGTGTATTTTTTATTTTTCTTAATTCTTTTTTCTTATAATTTTCTTTTACTTTGAAGAGTGAAAGCCAAAGCATGAAAACAAAGACAAATACAGAAACAGTGTAACATACAATGATACAAACATTACAGATTTTCAAAACAAGAATAGCTGATTAGCAAAGAATCATATGTTATCTATTTTTATTCTCACATCTGTGGCTCAGATTAACAGATACAGATGTGCAAGATGGGATATATAACTGAATATTGCCACACACTTTCAAAAAATCTTAAATTTTTGTTCTTGTCTCTCTTTTTCTTTTATTACCTTTTCTAAAAAGATTAGGGCACGGAGAGATATCTCAGTAGGACAAGTGCTAGCCTGGGAAGTGTAGGGTCCTGAGTTCAATCCCCGGTACCACATACACAAAAATAAATAAATAGATAGATAAATAAATAAATTTACTTAAAGAGTCTATAGTAAAATTTGATATGGCATTAGAAATGGTACATATTTACAGGACCAAGATGACAGGTATTTCCAACACAGTTTTGGTATTACACATTGCTACCCTCAGTGTAGTTGCTTAATTCACAGTTATCGGCATACAGAGTTAGTCAGGGTGAGAATTCTACACATTAACTGTTATTTTCACAAATCTAATGGAAATTCTTAGTACAATAACCTCATCAGTATATACTTGCATGTTTTTGTACATGCAAAACCCCTTAGTACAATAACCCCTTGTGTATATACTTGCATGTTTTTGCCCCTACCATTTTCCCTATCTTTTCTCCTTTCTCTTCTCTTCCTTGCTTAATCCTTAATTCCATTTCTTTCCATTTAACTGTTTCTGTTATACTTTTCTGATTTTATTTATTTTGGGGGGTTTTTACACTAGGGAGATAATATGATACACATGTGAATCTGGTTTATTTCACTTATGAGTATAGTCTCAACTTGCATACATTTATCTATGAAGACTTCGAGTTTGTCTTTCTTTATAGCTGAGCAGAACTCCATTGTACAAAAATACTGCATCTTTTTCATCCATTCTTCAGGTGATGGGCGTTCTGGTTATGTCCAATATTTGCTTATCACAAACTGTGCTGCTGTAGACACGGGTGCACATATATCACTATGATATGATATTTTCAGATACTCCTGGAAAATTCCCAGTAGGGAGATAGCTGGCTTGAATGGGATTTCTGGTCCTAGTTTTTTAAGGAGTTTCCACACAGATTTCCATAATGGTTGTACCAATCTACATTCCCACCAGCAGTGGAAAAGGGTTCCTTTTTCCCCTGCAGCCTGTCCAACACTTGTTAGCTGCTTTCTTTATGATAGTCATTCATTCTGGAGGGGCCAGGGAAGATGGCTCAGTGGAATAAGTGCTTCCCTGGCAAGCCCAAGGGTCTGAGTTCAATCCCTGGTTCCATCAAAAAAAATTTTGTTTTAATTTGCATTTCTTGAATGGCCAGTGATGTGGAGCAATTTTTTTCAGGTATTTATCTGCCTTTTGTATTTCTTCCTCTTAGAAGTGTGCATTCAAATCAGATGCCCATTTTGGACTAGGTATTTAAATTTTGGGGTCCTAATCATTTTTAGTTCTTTATATATTCTAGATAGAAGACCTTTGTCTAAGTAATTATTAGTTACGATTTTTTCCAAATTTGCAGTTTGTCTTTTCACTCTGTTGGTAATTTCTTTTCACATGCAGAAACTTCTCAATAAAATGAGGTCCAAGGTTTTTTTTTAGGTCCAAGTTTTAATTTCTTTTAAGTATTTCCTGTGCTATTTGATTTTTGTTCATGAGATTTTTTCCTACCCCTATATTCAAGATTTCCACTTACTTTCTCTTCCAGTAGATGTATTATTTCTGCTTTAATGTTTAGATTTTTAATCCATTTTGACTTTAGTTTAGTGCACAGTGATAGACCTGGGTCTAATTTTTGTTTGTGGCATGTAGAGAGCCAGTTTCTCCAGCACTATTTGTTAAAGATGCTGTCTTTCAGACAGTGAGTATATTTGGCTCCTTTGTCAAAGATAAGATGGGTGAGTGCATTTGTAGTTCTATCTGCATTTTCTAATCTGTTCAATTGATCCTCTGGTTTATTTTTTTTCCAGTACAATGCTGATTTTATCATGGTAGCTTTGTAGTATAATTTGAAGTCAAGGCTTGTAATGCCTCCTACCTTGCCCTTGTTACTCAGGATTGCCTTTGATATTCTATGTCTCTTCTGGTTCCAAACAAATTTTAGGAGTGATTTCTCTAAATCTGTGAGGTAATTGATGGTATTTTCATAGGGATTGCATTAAATCAGTACAGCAATTTTGGGAATATGGCCATTTTCAAAATGTTGGTTCTTCCTATCCAGGAGCAAGAAAGAACTTTAGTTTCTGAAATCCTCTTTGATCTCTTTTTCAAGTTACTTTAATTTTCATTGAATAGATCTCTGATGTCTTTGGTTAGATGAATTCCCATGTATTTCCGTTTTTGGAGTGCTATTGTAAAAAGTATTGTTTCTCTAATTTCTCTCTCAGTGTGTTTGCTATCTGTGTAGAGGAATGCTATCAATTTTTGGGTACTGATTTTATAACCTGCTATGCTACTGATTTGCTCATCAATTCTAGGAGCTTCTTGGTTGAGCTTTTTTGGGTATTCCAAGTAGAGTATCATGTCATATGCAAACAATGATAGTTACACCTCTTCTTTACACATTCTTATTCTTTTTATTTCTCTGTCTTGTCTAATGCCTCTAGCTAATCATTCCAGAACTACATTGAATAGGAGTGGTGATAAAGGACATTCTTGTCTTGTACCTGATTTGAGAGTAAAATATTTCAGTTTTTCCCCACTTAGAATTACTTTGGTCGATGGATTGTCATAGATGGCTTTTATCTGATTGAGTTAGAGGGCATTACTCCAATTTTCTGTAGGGCTTTGATCATGAATAAGAGTTGGACTTTGTCAAAAACATTTTTCTGCATCAATTGGGATGATTATGTGGTTATTGGATTGGGTTTTGTTGATGTAGTATATTACATTTATAGGTTTGCATATGTTGAACCTTCCTTGTATCCCTTGGATGAATCCTACCTAATCATGGTGTACAATCTTCTTCTTCTTCTTTTTTTTGGGGGGGAGGGCAGAACCAGGGATTGAACTCAGACCTTTGCACTTGCCAGGGAAGCATTATTCTGCTGAGCCATCTCCCTGGCCTAATCTTCTTAATTATTCATTGCATGTTATTTGCTAGGATTTTATTGAGGATTTTTACATCTATGTTCTCTGTTTTTGGTTGAATCTTTGGTTTTGGTATTAGTATAATACTTGCCTCCAGGAATGATTTTGAAGTACTGCTTCTATTTTTAATTTCACTGAAAATTTTGAGAAGTATTGGAATTATACCTTCTGGAAATTTCTGGTAGAATTCAGCTGTGAATCCATCAGGACCTGGGCTTCCCTTTGTTGCTAAGGTTTTTTTTATTACATTTTCAATTTCATTGGCTAATGTGGGTTATTAAGAATTTTTATATCTTCTTGATTCAGTTTTGGTAATTTGTACCTATCTACAAATCTGTCCATTTCTTCTGTGTTATAATTCTGTGGAAGTAAAGATTTTCAAAGTAGCTATTTATGATCTGGATTTCCTCTCAGTCTGTGGTAATTTCTCCCTTTGCAGTCTTTATTACTTGCATTTTCATTGTGCAGTAGATATTGTTAATTTCATCTTTAATACACTATTTGCTTAGGAGGGTGTTATTTAGCTTCTATATATTTATAGGGTTTTGTGGTTTCTTTTGTCATTTGTTTCCAGTTTCCTTGCACTGTGGTCAGATAATGTGCATGGGGCAAATTATATTTTCTTGCATATACT
This sequence comes from Ctenomys sociabilis, assembly GCA_004027165.1. Classification (NCBI taxonomy): domain Eukaryota; kingdom Metazoa; phylum Chordata; class Mammalia; order Rodentia; family Ctenomyidae; genus Ctenomys; species Ctenomys sociabilis. Next base: position 2,817 of record PVKA01034728.1, on the reverse strand, counting down.
TAAGCATAACCAATGGATTAATATGTTGTCTATTTTATAAAATGTTGCACATGCAGCTGAAAAGAACATGTGTTCAGCTGTGGTCAGGGGGAATTCTCTGCATATGTCCACTAAGTCCATTTGTTCCAAGTTCTGGTTCAGTTGTGCTACTTCTTTGCTAATTTTTTGTTTGTTTAACCTATGTTTTTGAGATAAGGGGGTGTGAAAGTCTCCTGGTAAGATTGTGGTATTGGATATTAGATTTTTCATGTCCATTAAGATTTGTGTTACATAGTTGGGTGCTCCCATGTTTGGTGCATATATATTTATGAGTGTTAGCTCTTCCTCTTGAATTTTTCCCTCAACCAGTATACAGTGACCTTCTTTATTTCATTTGATCATTCTCAGGTTGAAGGTGAGATTGTCTGAGAACAGGATTGCTACCCCTGTTTTTTTCTGAGGTTCTGGGTTGTGTAGTACTGTTTTCCATCCTTTGACTTTCAGCCTATGAATTTCTTTATGAGTTAAGTATATTTCTTGTATACAGCATTTGTTGGATTTTGTTTCCTAATCCATTCTGCCAATCTATTTCTTTTAATTGGTGAATTGAGTCCATTTACATTGATGGTTATAACTGAGATGTATTGACTTATGTTTGACATGTTATTTTCTGCTGTTGGTTATCTATTTTCCTCCTGTGTTTCATTGTTCACCCTATTTGGTAGGTTCTTCCTGTTCTCATTCACGGAGTTGTGATCATTTTGATCCCTCTCTAGAATATCTTTTAGTAGTCTGTGTAGAGTTGGCTTTTAGGATACTGTCCCTGTGCTGAATTTCTGGGATCTTGATTTTTATATGTCTGGGTATGCTTTTAATTGGGTTGATGTTATTTGGAGTTCTGTATGCCTCAGTCTGAACATTAGACTATTTCCCCATATTTGGGAAGTTTTTTGCTATTATTTCTGTCCATATTCTTTTTATATCATTGTATTGAGTTCTTCTTTCTCATTAATGCCTAGTAATCTTATTTTGTTCATCTTTAAATCATCTTGCATCTGTTAAATCATCATTTCTTGAATCCTAGTTGTTTCAAAGGGATCGTTTCTTATCTTTTTACTACCTGGAATACTATTTTCGAGATCTTAAAGTTTTCCTTCACTTTTATTCAAACGGTTTTGCCAACTTTCAAATGAGCTTTTAATCTCTTGAATATCTCTTTGAATCTGCTTCACATTGTCTTTCTTTTCTATATTGTGCTCGTTCAAGGCTTCCATCTTTTTTTATTCTGCTCTAATTTTTTATCAGTGTCTTCTTCAGAAATACTTAATATTTCTTTCATTATACCTTACTTATTTTTTACCTTGGAGATAATTTCTTTTTAATGTTATTAATGCAAGGTCTACCAGTTCTCACTACACAGATCGGATTTGTGGTGATTCTTCTGTTTTCAGCTCACAAGTGCTGATTACATGCATGCACTACCATGCTCAGTCTTAATTGCTGTCTTAGCAGGCCCCAATGGCAGGCACAGCACAGCAGACCCAGTTGGGGATTATTTCTTTTTGTTTTCTTTTTTTTGCAGAACCGGGGATTGAACTCAGGCCCTTGCATTTGCCAGGGAAGCATTTATTCCACTGAACCATTTCCCTGGTCCCTGGAGATTATTTCTGATCTGATTTCCTTGTAAACCTTTCTGCAATTGTTTGTTTACTTCAGACACTATTATTTCAGATTTCATGCATGTGACTTCCAATTTCTTCGATGCTAGTCGCTTCTACATTTGTAGTAGGTGAGCTTGGGGCCTGAGAATGCATCTTGCTCCTTCTCTTTTGTCATTTTGTATTTCAGAGAAAACTTCTTATTTATTTGTTTGTTTGTTTATTTATTTATGGTACCAGAGATTGAACTCAGGACTCTTTTCCTTTTGTATATTTTAAGGAAGGGTCTACAGGGTATTCAGGGTCTCAGCACTAGATCAGACTCATAGTGATTTGCATATTTACAGCCTCCCAAGACCTGGGATTACAGGTGTGCGCCACCACGCCCAGTCTTAATTGCCATCTGAGAGTGCCACTGGGGCAGGTTGACCTGGCAGACCCAGGGATCGGAGCCCTGATTTCTGCACTTGCTTGCAAGCCCTTTAATCTGGGAGCTACTTGGCCAGCCCTGAAACATCTTTATTTTGATTTCTGCAAATTTTTTTGAAAGTTTGATAGTCGTTAGCTATATTGCTGTGATCATGGTCTCTCTATATAGAGTCTGCTTTAAGTGTCTCTTCTGTGTCAAATATTCTTGCTTTGCATGTTTCCCAAGGATTTTCCCAGTCTGCTGATTGAGAGTGAGACATTGCTTTCTGTTTGGCACCAACATCTGACCTTTTGTGTAGAGTTTTGGTACAGTTATTACCGAACAACTTCTGATATTATTTCCCAAGAAAGTCACTTGGTCAAGGCAGATATGGTTTTCTATTTACAGTACTACAGTTAGCAACACTAACAATGGGTAGTGAGATTTAGCAATTGACAAACTTTTGTAACTAATGGGCTTGTCTTTTAAGACATAAGAGTAAATATTATGACTGTATAGCTAATTGGACAGTAATTGAGGAATTTCTATTTAAATTAATTCCCATAAGTTAAGTCTGACCACCTCTCCTTGATGTAGCTGGAGTCTTCTAGGCAGACTAATTCATCCCAGTTAGCTATTACATCCTCCTCCTCCTCTCTCTCTTTCTTGCTATCTCCCTCCCCCTCCTCTCCTTTGTTTGTTCTCTTTCTCTTCTCTCTTCTCCTTTCTTCTCTCTTCTCCTATCTTATCTCCCCTCCTCTTCCCTCCCCT
>PVKA01034727.1:0-23229 GCA_004027165.1 Ctenomys sociabilis | reverse complement strand
ATGTTTACATTCTTTTATGAAAAGTACTGCTTGTTTTATATGATAGTCAAACATTGATAGTGAAAAGTTTTATGTTCTTAATAATTTTATTGAGAAATAAATAGCAATGAGACAGTTTCAAAACCAGTTAATAGGACAGTTTTAATAATTAGTATATAGCATATTGTTGTTTCCATAGTGGTTATTCACAGCACATGATATCCTGTCCAAACACTACTGCAACAAATATTTCCTCTCATTGAATTAAGAGAAAGTAGCTGCATATCTATCCTAGCCTGGGGCCGGGGAGATGGCTCAGTGGAATAAGTGCTTCCCTGGCAAATGCAAGGGCCTGAGTTCAATCCCTGGTTCCACAAAAAAAAAAAAAAAAAAAAAATATATATATATATATATATATATATATATATATATATCCTAGCCATTTTATATATACAGATAGAAAATGGTCCTTCATTATCCCCTGTTTTTGTTTTGTTTTGTCAGAGAAGGGTATTCTATTGCCATTTAAATATTGAAATTTTGTGAATTCAGAAAAATGATCTAATAGAGCTCAGTAGTCCATAATAGTAGTGGGTTATCCATAGCATTGGCAAGGGCAGAATTTGTTGAAACAGGGAAGCTGTTTTACAGCTCAACATATTAATATGGCTTTACTTTTTATACCTCAGTTTTATACTTTTCTGCTGGATGGTTAAGACCAAGGTAACGCAAGACTTATATAATAAGAAATGTTACCTCTGTATCTGCCAAGGTCAGCCATATCCCCTCAGGTCTTACCCTGAAACCTATACCAGAGATTACAGATCCTTTGTCAGTGTCAGCCATGTGAATGAGTCATGGCCATTGTTTGACCAATTTGTTCTCTGTGGAAGCCTGAGAGAATGTTTTCTCTCCATGTGACTCTCCTTAGACACACTCTATATCATCTATCACTTTCCTCTGCGACCCCATAATCTACTTGATTTGAAAATTTAGGACACAACTGAGTTACAGGATGTTACAGTACAGGTTCTCCTATGTCTTGAGTCCTTACTGACCTTGAAAGGCTAGGGCCAAAAGGTAGGCTGTCCTTGCAACCATTCTTTTTCTCTAATTTTTCGTTGCAAACTGAAGTTGTTAACTCTCCAGAAGAGAAGCTTAATGACATTATTACCCTACAATATAGGTAGTTGAGCTTAACCTCACTGTCTCTCTGAACATCAAACATCTTAGATATAACATGGAAGAGGTATTTTCCATCAAGTGTAGTGGAAAGTTTTATGCTATTAACATAATGTAGTATTGGTTAAAAGAGAAGCTAAGAAGGTAACATTTTAGATTAGTCTAAAATTCATTTAAAGGAATTTAATTACATGCATATATATCTATATCTATATCTCTATCTCTATCTATATCTATATATATAATTTCTATTATATACCTACTTATTAGAGTGAAGTAAATTATTTTAAAGTAAAACTGGATATTTTCCAGAATAAATTATGGGAACAGAATCTGAAGCCCAATGATGGTATGTGACAAATTTAACTTTATCCAGGATAGAGTTCTGGTAAATTTTGAAAATTAGAAACATGACCACATACAAAATAAAGAAAAAATGATTAGATCACTACCAGGGGATAAGTGACAGACTGGATGACTGGTCAGACATAAGAAACAAAGGAGAAAAATGATCCAGGCCTGGTGCTGAAGTTTCCAGTGTTCCTGATGATGTGTGCAGAGAGCTCTATTGGCAGCTGGGAAGTCATCCGGAAAGTGGACTGAAAGAGCATGATGAATTACGCTGGAGACATGCTTGGCTTGACAGTACAATTGAAAATCTGTGGGGATCACAGCACAATGTTATCTTCGTATTACAATGGACTTTTAAAACTATAATGCTGTGTCTTTATTTGATGCATGGGTTCCCGTAATTATCAGCCTTAAATTGTTATTCACTTTTGTTTGACATTTCCTTAGTAGATAAATCCTTTGCATTTTACCAATTCAACTTTTTTGGTCAACCCACATTTTCTAAGTGCACATCTTATATGGATCCAAAAATATAATCACCCTAAAGATCTAAGCTTTGGTGCTAACAGTTCCCTGTGGAAACAAAATAAGTGTAATTCTCCTTTCACAAAAAGGCCCTTCAAATAATTGAAGGTACTTTTGGTGTCCTGTTGAGCCCTCTCCTCTGTGGGCCACACATCATTTGATGTGCTTTCTATGTATTTTCCTTTAAAGTGTAATTCATGGGACTAAACTGAGAGAAAAAAGAGAAAGAGCTAAATTTAAAGAAAAAGTACACTAAGATTGGTCATTACAAAGATGTCTAAACTATGATGGATACTTTGCTTCCTCTTTAGATCATATATATATATATATATATATATATATATATATGATCTAAATATATATACATTTCCCTTTTAATAAAACTATGGCAGAAGGAGAAAATTCAAGATGATAAACACACACCACAAAACAGAAAAGAGGACATTAAACTTTAGTAAATGACAGAAAAAGCAAAATGAAAAGAAGAAGCAATCCATAAAAAACAAATTTGATGGACAGAGACATGAAAATTAAAGGTTTTATAATTATTAGAGTAATAAAAATGTATTTAGAATTATCAATGTTGAAAAAAGTAAAACAATGGCCACTAGGCCACCTCTTCATCAGCTTACAGGGTTTATACAAGTTGCATTTAAAATTTTTAATTTTACGTTAGAACAGTATGGAAAATTAGGACAGTACAATGTTATGACTTATGTCTAGCTGTCTCACCAAAGCCTCATACAGTCATTGAGGCAAGCTTCTAGAGATTGTGCTTAATTCATAATCCAATGCTGGGATGATGGTTGTGAGTGCTGAGATTATGGTTATGAGTGCTGGGATTATGGTTATGAGTGCTGGGATTATGGTTATGAGTGCTGCACCCACCCTTGGACCGATACTCTCAATACAAAATAAGGGAGGGAGAGCAGCTTGGCCACGGCCTCTGCCACTGCTGCTCCTCCGTTTTCACTCTTGCAGTTTTGCTGCTGCCATCTGCCATGTGCCACCTTGCCTTAGAGCCAACAACAGTGGATTGAAATCTCCACAAACTGTGAACTAAATAAATCTTTCCTTCCTTAACTTTTGTTAGTCAGATATTTTGTTCCAGCAATGAGTGAAAAGTAACCATGACATACAAGAAATAATAAAAAAAAAGATCCACTGATAAAACAATATTATTTTTAGTTCAAGGCTTAAATTAAAGGACACATCTTAAAGCAAGCTACATTTGACTACCATTCAAAAGCATGCATTATTCCTTATTTGCATTCTCAGAATAACTACACAGTGATCTGCATGATGCTTTCCATCTGAAATCTTGTCCCACAAGTTTCATATGTGTGGAAGGCGACTAGAGGATGTAATGTGGTTCTCATCAGAGATTAAGTCCACTGATGTGCTCAGATGTGCTGATTAGAGGTGGGGAGCTGGACACAGTGGAGAACCTGAAAGCTTACTTGTGTTCCCCTGTTTAGCTCTTTCTTCCTCCTTGCTTCCTAAGTGCCATGGCATATGCTGATCTGCCAAGTTATTCTGCAGTGTAGCCAGCCGTCTTTGAAATGAACCACCTGGAGACAGTGAACCAGGCAACTGTTTCCTCTTTAAATTGAGGGAATGAGGTATTTCATCTTAGTGATGAGAATTTGGCCAATAAGCATGTGCTGGGTAATAAAAACAAATAAATGAATGCAAGAAATTTAAGAGGAACTGCATGCATACTCACGCTCTGCCAAGTTTTGCTCAGACATTGTTTCCTACATCTCTTGAGAACTTTTACACATCCCATATGATTTTTCTCTCAACTTTCAGAACCTAAACCTCTGTGGATAATTGTCTTATTGCTACTTGGTCCACTTTGCTCAGGCTGAGAGCATGGAAGTGCTTAGGCTTACTTATACCCTGCTCCCCGATGTGGCTCTTAACCAGAGATAAATTTTTGCAAAAGTAAAAGAGATGTGAGGAATGAACTCTGAGGGGAATCTGTACATAAGTCACTTTGGGAGTCAGGCCAGTGTAACTCCCTATGAGTTTTATGTGAAGACTCTTTCAAAATTGACTTCTATCCCTTTCTTGTCATTCTTCAATGCCATATTAGTGTCTGTGCTTTGAGCAGTGTACACCCTCACATACCAGTCCTGATTCCTGGATACTCTCTGTTACATCAGAACATTTGAGACTTGGTCTAGCTAAGGTGCTAAATATCCTAAGATTGGCTTCAAGTTATGATCCTCCTAATTCTATATTCCAGAGTGTTAGAATAATAGGCCTTTGCCCGCACACCTGGCTCTGGAACTTCTTTTATAATGTAAACTGAGTCAAGCCAATTGAGGAAAGATGCATAGTTTAAATATACTATTATGAAATTCACATCAGGTAAGTTGAAGGTAGAGCTTCTTATAAGATTAAATTTTAAAGAAATACACTCACTAGTAAAGTGAAAAGGATTTTATTTTCTAGCAGGAATATATGCTGACCTTGCTTAAGTTCATGACAGAAAATAAAGCTTTAGTTATAGACATATATCTATACCTGAGTACAAATATAGAACTCAAAAGGATCAAAGAGATGAGTAGAATGTAAACAGATATAGACATGTACTATAAAATGCTCTAATAATGAATATTTTAAGATTACATTGACTGAGCATTTTCTAAATCCTACACTGAGCAACAAGGAGACATAGATGTACCAAACCTCAAGGATATAAATAACATTAAAGACTTTAATACTTAAGGCAGAAAACACTTTAGATTCATTTTGATGATTTTTATCACATCCATGATAGATAAGAAATAGAATATAAATATAGATTCTGAAACCAGAGGAAAAACCATATTTTATAGAATTACTCTTGTATAGGAATTTATCAAAATATTCTGCAAAGTTTTTATTTATTTCAAAGAAATTTTAGAGTGTATTTACAAGGGTCAGTTGAATAGCTCAAGGTACTTTTTTAACATTAATTTTATTGAGAAACAAATAGCAATGATGAGACAGTTTCAAAACTGATTAGTAGGACAGATTTCAATAATTAATACACTGCATACTGTTGTCTTCGTAGTGGTTATTCATAGTAAAAGATGCAGACATAATATCCTGTCCAAACACTATGAGTACAAATCTTTCTTCTCATTGAATTAAGAGAAAGTAGCTGGGATTAAAGTGCCTGCTTAGGCAAACGCAGGGACCAGGAGTTCTATCCCAGGCCTGCATGCTGGCCTGGCCCCCGGGGCTTGCAGAGATGGTGACTGAGACTGTGTGTGTGGTGCGCACATGTAATCCCAGCACTTGGGAAGCTGAAAAGAGGAGAATCACTATGAGTCTGATCTAGCAGTGAGATCATGTAGGCCCTGTAGGCCCTGTCCTAATACAAAAGAAAAATGTATTTACATATTTTTAAAATTCCATTATATATTATATATATAATTATATTGCATATATTTTTTCAGTATTGATATCAATATTATTTTCACTTGTCTTAGTTGTATAATCATTATCTGAGATTTTCCTGCATCATCATCCAGTTCAATTTTTAATTATTTTCTATTTGAAACCCTCAGTTTCTTGCTTGTTTTATCCTTGTTTTCCTTTCTTGATATATTTCTTTCTCTTAATAGAGTTTAGTTACTTCATTTAAAAGAATAGCAAAGTCTTTTATTAAACTGGAGCCTGTGCTGCAGCACTGGGGTTCAGTGTACAGGAGAGGCCCCGATCCAACCTGAGATGGATCTGGGGATGAGATACTGGGGCAGCGGCTGAAGGCCTGTTTCAGTTGGGGGGCAGAGCTGAAGTCGTTCACATGTTGGGTGCAAAAATGAGGGGCACTGAACCCTTCCTCCCTGATCTCAGGAACTTCATGGGCCCATTCTTAGTGGTTATGTCTCAGGAATATGTTATGAATGCATATATAAGTAAAAACTTTTTGATAAATATGCTTAAAATATTACTTGACTCTTTGAACAAATGAAAGTGTCTACTTTAATAGAAAGCACACCTTAGAAATGTTCTAGTTTTTCAATTTATTTTAATTTGAAGAGTAAAAACAGAAGCAAAACCAAATAGAATAAAATAAATAGGGTAACATACAACAATACACATGCTACATTTTTTTCAAAACAAGAATAGCTAATTAGCAGTGGTTATTGTTATCTATTTTTATTGTCAAATCTGTTGCTCAGATTAACAGATACAGTTATGCAAGGTTGGAGATATGAATACTGACACTTTCCTTCAAGAAATCTTAATGTTTTGCCCTTGTTTTTTGTTTTAATTAATTTTAAACAATATAATAATTGATAAAACATTAGAAATAGTACACATTTAAATGACCAAGATGAGAGTTATTCAACCATAAATTTTGTATTACAGATTGCTGTCCTCAATATAGTTGCTCAGATTACAAATATCAGTATACAGAGTTAGTCAAGGTGAAAATTCTAAACATTAATTGCTATTTTCAAAAAACTGATGGATTATGAGTATAATCATCCTAGCAGTCCTGTATATATACTTGCATGTTTTTTTCCTTCAATTTTTCCTATCATTTCTCCTTTTTCTCATATTCATTATTTAATCCTTAAATTCAGTTTCTTTCCATTGTACTCTATCTATTATAGTTTTTGGTTTTATTTCTTCTTTGAAGTTCTTACACTAGGAAGGTTCAGTATTTTGTCCCGCAGAGAGACATTCCATAACGTGGCTTTTTATTTTCATAAGCATTTATTTCCTGGTACAGCAATTTTCCATGTGATATTATCCTACTTATATATGTGTGATATTTTTGTTTTGTTTTGTTGGTTTTTACACAAGGTCTTGCTATGTAGGGTAAACAGGCCTTGAACTCATTCCTTAGCCCAAGATATTCTCAAACTCATGGCTATCCTGCCTCAGCTTCTCAAGGGCTGGGATTATAGGTGTACACCTCCATGCCTGCCTATTTGTGGATGTTTTTTGTACCAAAGATTTAACTCAGGACCTTGAACTTGTCAGGCAGGCACTCATGACACTGAGCTGTCATGAGTGCCTGCCTGTGTTATTTTTATTATAATTTAGAACCTACTTGTGTTATTTTTTATATAATTTTTGATGTCATATTTAAATCATTGCTATTATAGTGTCAGATCTAGGAAGTCCCTCAGAAGTGAGGAGAGGAACTTAAGACAATTGCCAAAACCAATGATAATGTTTTTCATGTATTTTATTCTAGAAATTTTATTTTTACAGGCCTTATGATTAAGGGCTCCATTGACATCAAGGGTTTTTTTTTTTTTTTGCCATAATGAAAAATAAATTCCTTCTCTCTTTTTTTCTCTTTCCTTTCCTTTCTTTTATTCTTTACCCTACTTTTACTTTTTTCCCTATAGGTGCATCTAGTTTCCCAGCACTATGTATAAATTACTGTCCTTTCTCCATTGTGTATTCTTGGTACCTACATTGAAAGTCATTAGACTGTTTCTATTGGAATTCTGTGCAGCCTACTCTATTGTATTTGATTGTAACTTCAAGCCAGTGTCGTACTATCTTCTTAATTAATGTAGTTTGTAAAACATTTTCAAGTCAGAAAATATGATATCTCTCTCTCTTACATAAGAGGGTTTTTTTTTTACAGCTAAAGGTGAATTTTAGGATTTTGTTTTCTTTCTATAAAAATATCATGGAAATTTTTATAGGTTTACCTCTAAATTGATCAAATAATTTGAGTGTTGTGGACATTTTAACCATAGTAATTCTTCCAATAAATGAATGAGGGATTTTTCTTTCAATTATTTGTAGATTTTTATTTTTATTTATTTATTTTTTTTTTTGTCTTTTTGAGACAGGGTCTCACTATGCAGTTCAGGCTGGCCTTAAGCTCACTTTGTAGCTCAGGCTGGTCTCGAACTCACAACAATCCTCCTGCCTCAGCCTCCCAAGTGCTGGGATTACAGGCCTGCACCACCACGCCCGGCTTATTTGTAGATTTTTAAAAATTGTATGGATCCATGTTCTACACTTTGTACTTCTTCTCACTGTTCTCCACATGGAAAAACTTCCTTTACTTTCTTATCTCATTATTTGACATCCAGTGTACTCTTCATACCTCCTTCAAGTATTTTCTTCAGCTGTTGACATGAACTGAACTCCTTTACTCTCATTAATGTCCTGGGATTAATTATTCATGGATATTTCCCAAGCATTATTTTGAGAATCCATAGAAAGTGGTGAGCTGACATGGGTGGCGGCAGCAAGCAAGAGAGAAGAATTTCAGTAAATATGTACATTCTAAGTCCTGTGACCTGAGAAGAAATTAGAAGACTTAATAAAGGCCACTGGGACACCAGTGGGAACAAAGAATGCTTCAGGCAGATATGTTATTTGGTACCTTGTCTTGAGGATTGCAGGCCTGAACTAAGAGGGGAAACTTGAACAACTTGAAAACCATTGGCCTGTGAAGCCCATCATAGCACAGGTGATTCTTGTCTATTTTATTCTTTTTTATAGTTGCATATTTTCATTTATATATTCATTTATGTAATTCTTTCTGTTTTTACTCTTTAATGGATGGTGCATCTTCTACATTCCTTTTCTATAGTATGCATAGGGTATACTCTTAAAAAGATATCATACAATAATTTCACTATTGATTTATATTTCTATTAACTTGCTAGATGTTTGCTATTAAAATTTTCATCCTTTCATGTTGAAAGTAGTTTAATCAAAGTAGACACAAATTCATAGAAAAAAACTAGAAAATATTATTTATATATAATGAAGTATTTCTTATGCCAAACTCAATAGTACAGTGAAAACCAAAATCAAAGTTTCCAAATTTTGTTTTGATAGCAAAAGTGTATAGAGTATGGTAAAGGAAAACCAAACTGATTTTTGCATATGTAATTAATTTAATTTTCTTTCAGTTAATGTGCACTTTATCCTTAAACCATAAAGATGTTGACTTCAGCACACTAAAAGTTGATCTAAACTTTGGTTTTTTTAATCTTAGATATTACTGACTTGCTGTTCCCTAAAACTTCACCTATACCATAAACAGCTCATTTATTTATTTATTTATCTATTTATTTATTTATTTATTTATTTAGGTTTCTGAGACAAAATTTCACTCTGTAGCCCAGAATGGCCTTCAACTCTCAGTGATCCTCCTGCCACTTCCTCTAAGGTTATGAGGGTAGAGGCTGCACCTGCACACTCAGATCTCAACAGATTTATTTTAGATAGTGAAAACGATAGTCAGAAGAGATCACTTTTTACTACAATATATAATTTCTTGGAAAGAAGAGCTACTAGGGAAGAGCTCATTAGTGTTACTTGGAAGTGACCTTTAACCTCATCACAGGGCCAACAGGGGTGCCTGCAGGATTATTAGAGCAATACAGTTTGGACCTAGGGTTAATTTAATTTTATTTTTTATTATTATTAATTTTATTGGGAAACAAATAAAAATGAGACAGTTTTAAAACAGGTTATTAGGACAGTTCCAATTATTAATACATTGCATATTGTTGTATTTGCCCTAGTTATTCAGAATACAAGATACAGACATGATATCCTGTCCAAACACTATTAGTAAAAATCTTACTTCTTTTGATTTAAGAGAAAGTAGTTGTATACTATTCTATTTTTTATATACAGATATAAATGATCTTTCACTTATATCCCTCTTTTTTGTTTAATTTTATCAGAGATAAGTATTCCATGGCCATTTAAATATTGCAGGTATATGAATTCAACAAAATAATCAAATATAGTCCAGTAGTCCATAATAGTAATGGGTTATCTATAGGACTGGCAATTTCAGAAGTTGTTGAATTGAGTTTTTACAGTGCAAAATATTAATTAGGCTTTACATTTTATGTCTCATTTATATACTTTTGTGCTGGATGATTAAGACCAAGATAAAGCAAAACCTATATAACAAAACATGTAACTTTTGTGTCTGCCAAGAGTCATATGCAAAATCCCCTCAACAGTTACCCTGAAAACCTATACTACAGTTTGTAGATCCTTTGTCAGTGTAACCTCAACTTCCTATGTTATAAGGTAATAATATCATTAAGCTTCTTTTCTGGAGGGTTAACAACCTAAATTTGCAGACAAAAAATTAGAGAAAAAGAAGGGTTACAAGGATAGCCAATGTTTTGGCCCTAGCCATTCAAGTTCAGTAAGGACTCAAGACATAAGATAACCTGTACTGTATCATTCTGTAACTCAGTGGTATCCCAAATTTTCTGAACAAGGAGATTATGGGGCCACAGGGGAAAGTGATCTACAATGCATAATGTGCCTAATGAGAGTCATGTAGAGCGAAAACACTCTTTAAGGCTTTCACAGAGAGCAAATTGGCCAAGCAATGGCTGTGACTCCTCCACATGGCTGATACTGACACACGGTTAATTTTATGATGCTAAGATTTAACAGTTTCATTGAAGCATTAGGGATTGCACCCAGGATTTGAGCAGGGCAGGCCTGCAGTTCACCTACCACTGAGCTAGCTCATTGGCCTTATTTTGCTTGTCCGCATTGTTTTTGTTCTGTTGTGCACCATTTCTTGATGGTGAAAACAATGTGATTTATTTTCAAATATTTAACACATTATCATTATCTATGCTTGTTTCATTAAAATTGTCACAAATCTGACATAAGTGCTCTCACAGCACGCCCTGTGGTGTTCAGGGCCAGCTCCACAAGGAGGCTCAGTGGCAGTGACATTGGAGGGAGCCTTCAGTGCTACTCATGCAGTGTCACTCTGCAGCACTGGGTGTCCCGAGCTCACAGGGGGTAACAGGAGAGAGGTGGGAGAGGCCTGGAAGAGAAAGTCCTCCCTGGGCAGGGAATGAGGGACAAAAGCTGATTTATGTGCTAAGGAGATCCTCCTTGTAACAGATGAATCTTTTGCTCCTCTGCTGTTATTAACAGTCTTGTATTTTTGAACCAAAGGATTTGAGGAGATAATAGGTTAAAAAATCAGGACTAAAAACTATTAATTCTATTCTACAACTAAGCTGAATTCTCAAAAGACTTTAAACAAAGTAATAAACACTGAACCAATAATAGACTGAGTGTCATTTAGGATAGAAGAGAAAAAAAGCAACTAAAAATATATATGCATAAAGAATGTTAGCATTAAAAGATTTGAATGGATATTCATCCTGTGTCTCACACCATTTAAAAGCTTTCTTTTCAGGGCCGTGGAGATGGCTCAGTAGAATAAGTGCTTCCCTGGCAAGCTCAACGGCCTGAGTTCAACCCCCAGTTCTGCCAAAACACAAAAAATAAAAATAAATAAATAAAATCCTCCTTTTCAACAGCTTTCATTTTTAAAGTAAAATAATGACTTCTCATGTATATGGACTTCTCATGTGTGGACTTCCTAACCACAAATTTTTGAAAAATCTTTTCTAAAAGAATTGGTTTATCCACTGTGATATATATCACATAGGGCCCTTCAGTTTGTTTCATACCATACTTATTGGGACTCATATAATACTTTCTAGCAAATATAGGACTGTAGAAATTAAAACAAAACTGAAACACTTCAGAGGAAGATGCTTCAACTGTATTGAAGGTTGGCCATGTTCTAGGTAGATTATAATCTCAAAAGTCTCCCCATGCAAAGATTAAATGACTAGCAACTTAGTTCCTTCCCTACAGTTTGATATAAAATATTACTAATGAATTGACTTAACATTTCAATTCCCCAAAAACAATGTTTACTTATTCCTGAAACATTCAAGTCCTGAATAATTTCATTGAAGAATGTACACTATTTAATTATTACATATATTTTATGTAGAAGACTTGAAATATTCATTAAGATAATTAAATTTTTGAAAAAAAGTCATTTGTGGCTGTACCAGGCAGTGATAACCAAGATGATTGTTTTCATGTGACTGTTGTTAGCTCTTATACTTTATATTTTACCTGTTTTACATTACTCTTTTCTAACTTATAATTCAATTTGTATCTAAAACTTTATTTTCACAGTTGTAGTACTAACATTTTAATCAAAACACTGTTATTTATAAATGCATTTTCCTTAGCAATAAGTGTCTTGGAATTTTAAGCTGTGATCAAGCGTCCTCAAGTTACATATCATGATTGTACAATTTTATATTCTAGCATTAACATGAACCTACAACACTTGCCAGCTTAATTGCTCATCATTTATTCTGTGCCTGAACAATTCTTTTATTCATAAAGAATATGTTTTTAATTTTCTTTATTAAATATCAGTTAGTAGAAAACTCTCCATATTTTTCTTTCCACACACTTATAGTCACTTTTGTTTTTTAGGGCACGTTTTCTACACTCATAATTAAAAGTGACAAGTCTTCAAATATTTGGGGGTATCATTGCACTGTTTTATAATGTTTGTTGCTTCTTAGAAATTACCTGGAAATCTCACTGTTTCTTATTAGGTCCTGTATTCCCCTAAGTAGTCAGCTCTTATATGCTGCACCATTAAGAGCTGGTGCTCTGAATTATTCAGGTGGGTTGATTTTTTTTGAGACCTACAAAGAATAGAAATTCAATTTTAATTCTCCGTAAAAATAGTTCTCTAGCTTCTCCCAACACTACCAAATGGTCAGTAGCAGAACTAAGCAAGAGCCTTTTTTTTGTCCTCTTGGCACTGGGCGCCAGCCTTCTGTGCTCTTCACTGCGCCACTGCCCAGCGCCCGCACACGGCTGAGGCCGTGGGTTTCAGACCTGAGGAGCCCCGCTGGCTGGCCGGTGCTCAACAACTGCCTGGCTGACAGGAGCTACATCCAGGGGTTTGTGCCCTCACGGCAGATGTGGCCGTGTTTGAAGCGGTCTCTTGTCCCCCGCCTGCCGACTTGTGCCATGTGCTATTTTTGTTACAAGCACATTAAGTCTTATCAAGAGGAAAAGGCCAGCCTGCCAGGAGTGAAGAAAGCTTTAGGTAGGTACGGCCCTGCCATTGTGGAAGACACCACGTATCACTGCATCACTCCTTGGAATGGCAAAGTCGCTCACCAGGGCCCTTTCTATTTTCTTTAACATTCAGTCCTATTTCACATATTACAGTATTATAATTTTTTTTTATTTAATGGTCTTTAAAAATGGTACGTATAGGGCTAGCCAGATAGTTCAGGGGATTAAAGTACCTGCAAGCAGGCACAGGAATGAGAGTTCTATCGTGGGTCTACTGTGCTGACCTTATCCCCCAACAGGTACTGACACAGCAATTGAGACTGGGCATGGTGGCACAAAGGTGTCTGTAATCCCAGCTCTTGAGAGTCTGTAAATAGGCAGATCACTATGAGTCTGCTCTAGTAGTAGACCATGAACACCCTATAGACCCTTCCCTAAAAAAATAAAATTAAATAAATAAATAAAAATAAAAGGGCTGGTAGTTTCCAAGATTTTGTTATCACAAATTGTGCTGCTATAAATATAGGTACACATAAATCACTATGATATAACGTTTTCAGTTCCTCTGGGAAAATTCCCAGCAGGGGGATAGCCAGCTTGAATGGGATTTCCAGTCCTACTCTTTGAGGAGTCTCCACACTGATCTCCACAATGGTTGTACCAGTCTACATTCCCACCAGCAGTGGAAAAGTGTTCCCTTTTCCCCACAACCTCTCCAACATTTGTTGTTGGTTGATTTCCTTATGATAGCCATTCTTTCTGGAGTGAGATGGTATCTCAGTGTTGTTTTTATTTGCATTTCATGAATGGCTAGCAATGTGGAGCATTTTTTCATGCGTTTATTCACTTCTTTAATTTTGTTCTCTGAGAAGTGTGTATTCATCTCAGATGCCCATTTCTGAATTGGGTATTTAAATTTGAGGGCCCTGTTATATCTTAGTTCTTTATATATTCTAAACAGCAGACCTTTGTTGAATTGCTTATTAGTTAGGATTTTTTTCAAAGTTTGTTGGTTGTCTTTTCACTCCGTTGACAATTTCTTTTGACATGCAGAAGCTCCTTAAGAAGAGTTGATCCCAGTTGTTGATTCTTTCAAGTGCTTCCCATGCGAATATATGTTTGTTCATGAACTCTTTACCTACCCATATGTCTTCAAGAGTTCCTCCTACTTTCTCTTCCGGGAGATTGAGTGTTTCTGTTTTAATGTTTAGATCTTTAATCCATTTTGATTTTAACTTAGTGCATGGTGATAGAGCTGGGTCAAGTTTTAGTTTTGAGCATGTAGAAAGCCATGTTTTCCAGCACCATTTATTAAAGAGGCTACCTTTCTTCCAGTGAGTATGTTTGCCCCCTTTGTTAATGATCAGATGGCTGAGTGTGTTCGTAGATGCTTGTGCACCTTCTAATCTATTCCATTGATCCTGAGGTCTATTTTGTTGCCAATAACATGTTGATTTCATCACAGTGGCTTTGTAGTATAATTTCAAGTCAGGAATTGTGATTCCTCCTGTCTTGTCTTTATTGGCCAAGATTGTCTTTGCTATTCTAAGTCGTTTTTGGTTCCAAATAAATTTTAGGAATGATTGAGGAATGCTTGAAATAGATGTGGTATTTCTATATAATGGAGTATTACTCAGCTATTAAGAATGATAAGCTTGAAGCATATTGAAGTGGATACCACTTGAACATATAATCATAAGTGAAATAAACCAGACACACATGTGTAAATATCATATATCTCCCTAGTATAAGAAGCCAAAAGAAGAAATACAAATAGAAATGTACAACAACAACTAAAAACAATTGAGACAAATAAGACAAAGTGAATGGCATATGCTGCGGGGTACTAATCAGCTTTTCTTCTGGATGGTTAACAACCTAACTTCACAGATCAATAATAGAGAAAAAGAGAGCCGTAAGGCCAGCCAACATTTTGGCCCTAACCTTTCAAGGTCAGCGAAGACTCAGGACATAGGAGAACCTGTACTGCAACATCATGAAACTCAGTTGATCCCCAAATTTTCTGATCAACAAGATTATGGAGCCACAGCGGAAAGAGATTGATGATCTATAGTGTGCCTGGGGAGAGTCACATGGAGAGCAAACTGGTCAAGCATTGGCCATGACTCATCCACATGAATGACACAAACAAATTATCTACAGAATAAGGTACAGGATTACAAGATAAACCCTGAGGGGACTTCACTGACCCCATCAGAAGCAAAAACTAAATGTTTTGGTATATAGGTCTTGCTCTATCTAGGTCTTAACCATCCAGCAAAAAAGTATAAAAATGAGGTATACAATGCAGGGCCATAATAATAATAATGGTCGACAACTTCTTCAGATAACTCATTATTGTTGTGAAATGCTGGACTGTGTTGGATTGTGTCGTTGAGTTCAGGCACTTAAATTGGTTGAATGACAATGGAGTGCCCATCTTTGACAGGTGTAGACAAAGGAAGGGGTATAGAAAGGAAGAATTATGATGTGTGTGTATGGACAGTACGGTTGGGATAGATATGCTGTGCTTCTACATAATTCCATGAGAGGCAAGATTTGCACTAATGGTGGTTGGACAGAATATTATGTCAGCTTCTAGTACTATCGACAACCACTAGGAAAATAACAAGTTAGAAAATATTAATTATTGAATCTTTGATATAATTCAGGTATACAAAATAAGATATGTAAACAGCTACACTCTCTTAATTTACTGATAAGAGACATCTGATATAATAATGTCTGTAAGTATAATATCACGTATGTACCTTGTATGATACCAAAACATCATGAAAACAGTTTGCAGTGTATTAATTTATCAAATCCGTCTTGTTAAGGTTTCTTCTTTTTTTTTTTTTTTGTCTTTTTGAGACAGGGTCTCGCTATGCAGTTCAGGCTGGCTTTAAGCTCACTTTGTAGCTCAGGCTGGTCTCGAACTCACAACAATCCTCCTGCCTCAGCCTCCCGAGTGCTGGGATTACAGGCATGTGCCACCACGCCCAGCTAGTTAAGGTTTCTTAAAACTGTCTCATTGATATTTTTACTTCAATAAAATAAGAAATAATAACAAAAATATAAATAAATAAATAAAGGAGCCGGGGAGATCGCTTGGTAGAATAAGTGCCTCTCTGGCAAGCAAAGGCCTGAATTCATCCCCAGTCCACAAAAATATAAGAACATAAATAAGAAAAAAATAAATAAATAAAAAAGCAATGAAAATGGTATGTATTCTTGGTGCACCTCATATTTGGTGCATACTAGTTATATAGAAGAGTGGATTTCATGATTAAGTATTTACTCTGCCCATGTGCCTAGCATCCCTTTACACTTTAATTCCTCCAGCACCTTTCTTTGCCTTCCTTCCTGATCCTCTTCATCTTCTCCAATATTCTAATTTCTACTTTCATGTCATATTGTTTATTTTTAATTGGTTTTAGATTCCACATGTAACTGTTAATGCGGGTAGCTTATCTTAATTAGATTAAGAAATTCCTAGCAGATGAGTAAAGCAGATTTGGGGGTGTTTCTACTGGTTAAGGGTGCAAAAAGGTGGGTTGCTATTGTGGTACTGGTGTATTTCTCTCTTAGCTCTGCTCCCTTACTCTGTTTATGAACTAAGCACCTTTACTCTGTCTATCCATTCACCAAAATATTTCTGCCATGGAACCAGTAAACATGTACTGCGTCTCTGGAAATCAAAAGGCCCATTAAACCTGTATTCTTTTAATTTGTAATTGTCTGATATTGGGTGCCCACAATGGAAAAGCTGCCTAATACACATATGAGGGAAAAAAATGCATTATTAGACTTTCTGAGCTTCATTCATTTGTTGCTCACAAAGTCCATTGGACACCAACTATGCACAGGACTTTTTTTTCTTGTTTTTATGTATTTAGTATAAGATCTCACTATGCAGTTTGTGGATTTGTAATGATCCTCTTGTATTATGCCTCCCTAGTGCTAGGATTACAGCCCTGTAGCACCACCCACAGCTTTGGTTCATTTTGTCATTATTTTTAACATAATACTCTGCTGATCCTTTTGTTTTCATGTAAATGACATGATTGTTGTTTGTTTATAAATGAATAATGTCCTATTATGTGGATACTTCTTTGGTCCAAGCTCTTTCCCCATAGTTGGGGTTACTACTTCAGACCTATTATTATCCAAAAGATAAATTTTAGCATGAGCTTTGCTAATATTTCTTTAGTTGTTTGTGTAGGCTAATATTCTGTGTAGGATTTCACAGGGAAAAAACAACAAATGTCAGAGATCAAAAAGTTACAGCTCAATATAGTTCTTTGAGATTAGATGAAGTTTAGACTAAGTCCCAAGTATCATGAGAAAACCTCAAGGTTAAATTTTTTATACATATGTAATATTCTTGATGTCTCTTTTAATAAGAAAATAATTTATCCTGTTTCCTGAGAAAATCAAGACAGAAACAATTAAAAACTTGCAAGTAACAATGTGATAGATAGTTTTGTTTGCATTCCCCACTACCCTATCATTGGTTCCTCACAAATTTTATAATATTGTCTTCCTATAAGAAATATAAAGACACATACTGTTTAAACAAAGAAATCTTAGAAAAACTTTTTTTTTTCAGAAATGAGGATTGAACTCAGGCTTTAGTGCTTTCCAGGGAAAGAAAAACATTTTTTTAATGTAACTTTCCCTTTAGTTTTTTTAAATATATAAACAACAATAAAATCGATACAGTATTTCAAAATGATGAGAGAAAATCAACAATGGTTGTCATACTGATCACTGTTATCTTCACAGATTACCAGACAGGGGCATGCAAATCTCATCAAACAATACATTACTAACTATGTTTGTCTGGGAAGTGCAAGGTCCTGATTCTATCCATGGTATCACCAAACAATAACAACAAATATAAAAACAACAACAACAAATATATATATATATATATATATATATATATATATATATATATATATATATATATATATATATGATCCTATTTTTTAACTAAGTGTGTCATACTGTCCAGAGCTTTTATGGGCCAGTATGCTTTGAGGAGCATAAAAAAATGAGTCATAGTTATACAATAGGTTATCTTTCTGCTTATTTCAATATATTGGTAGCAGAAATTGCTTGACTTAACCAGAAATATTATATCCAAATTGTTTGAATGCTAAAGAATCCTCTGTCTCAAAACATTCAGTGTGCTCTACAGTGTGGCTTTTAATTCAGGATCCATGGCTCTGAGAGTTAATAGGTGTCAATCCTTTTTAGCACCTATTTGAAGCTTCGTGAGGCCCTAACAGAAAGTCCAATAGAATCTACCTGTGAACTTTGGGCTGGTTCTTGTCCTTGGGGAATTTTACTGACAGCCATTTCCAAGTGATTCATTCCCTGTTGCCATGAGACGTGAAGTCTTATCATTTCAGCAACCTCATCAGTACAAGGAAATGTGCCATGATTACTCTGCTGATTAGCACAATGCTAGAAATCTTCATGCCTGTTCATTTCATGAAATCAACTAGCGAACCCCAGAGATCAAACTAAGGTGTCTACTGCAGCATTTTTCTTCCTTGATCTCCTATCTACACGTGTTTTTCACACCATGCAACTTACTTTTATTGCCTCTAAGTATGCAGGAATTTCCATAAACAAGAACTTCAAATATTGTAGGTGCTTGAATTCAGCAAAATAACCCAATATAGTCCAATAGTCCATAATATAGTGAGCTATCCATAGAATTGACAATGCCAGAAGTTGTTGGATTGCGCCTTTCACAGCTCAGCATATTAATATGACTTTACTTTTTATACCTCACTATTTATATTTCTGGTAGATGGTTAAGACCAAGTTAAAGCAAGACCTATATAACTAAAAATGTAACTTTTGTATCTGACAAGATCAGTCATACACACTCAGGATTTACCCTGGAATTATGTAAAGACCTTGTGGATCTTTCGTCAGTGTCAGCCATCTGGATGAGTCATTGCCATTGCTGAATTCAAGCCCTTACAATATTTGAATGGCAATGGAACACCCATCTGTGACAAAACAAAACAAAAAAGGGGGTTATAAATGGAGGACCATTTTGTAGCAAAAAAAGCACATATATGTACATACATATGTATATATATATCTATCTATATATGTATGTATACATATATAGATATATATATATATCTGTATGTGTAAAAAAGTATAGATATACAGCTACTTTCTCTTAGTTGAGTGAGAAGATTTGTACTGATAGTGTTTAGAAAAGATATCATGTCTGTGTCTTGTAGTCTGGATAACTACTACAAAGACAATTTGCAATGTATTAATTATTGTAACTGTCCTACTAACCCATTTTGAAATGGTCTCATTGCTATTTCTTACTCATTAGAATTAATAATAATAAAAGGACCAGCCAATTAACTCAGTGGATTAAAGTGCCTACTTAGGCACATGCAGAGGCTGGGAGTTCGAAACCCTGGCCTGCCGTGCCTGCCGTGCCTGCCGTGCCGGCCCAGCCTCCCAGGTCATGCTGAGATGCCAATTGAGACTGGGTGTGATGGAGCACACCTGTAATCCCAGCTCTCGGGAGGCTATAAGTAGGAGGAACACTATGAGTCTGATCTACACAGTGAGACCCTGTATATCCTGTAACCCTATGCTAAATACTAAATAAACAAACAAACAAATAAGTAAAATAAAATAAGTAAATAAAATTAAGAAAAATACAAAAGAACTTCAAGAGTAATCCTTGTTGTTTAGTTACTGATGGATCATTTTCCATCAGTAATAAATTAACTGAGAAAAAGAAAAACCTTCCAGTTTATGAGACTCTTGCTTTCTGACAGGGTCTACGTAACAACTTATTTTTTGCCTTTTGAAGGCACCAGTTTGTTGCAGCCTTCTTGACTATTAGATCTATTTTATTGGTTTTACTTTGGATTCTAGGTTTATTCATCATTAAGAATTCAACATGTAGATGTCTGTGTTCTAAACTCTTTTCCTTCTTTCCTTGAAAAGATAACTTTCAAAAAATCAATATATTTCACTAAGTTGCTCACCAGTGGTTATGAAGCACAAGTCCTATTCTAATAAACTGGCAAGTTTAAATATTCATGCTGCAAAATGGTAAATCTATACTGAAACATAACTTTGAAGTGCTACGATTTGATTTTGAAATTTGGATGGAAAAGAGCTCATTAACAAAAAGTGTCTACAATACTGTACAACACTTACTTGGTGTAACATATTTTGTTTTTGTAATATTTAATAGATCTGACATAACTAAAGTAACCAGCAAAAGTGCTTAGTTTAGTCCCTGACTCAGTAATGCCCTCTTCCATGCTAGATAGGACTATAGGTGTGTTATTAATCATTTGTATCCTAAGAATTAAATTAATTCACATATTCAGGGGAGAAGAATAAATTCTCACATCAAACATATTATTACACTGAAAACATCAGACTTTCTCCTGGAGTATTAAAAGGATGCTGAAGCTACTATGCTAATAAGAATGGTATGGTGATTCTAATTGGGAAAAAAAAAATGAAAGTCTCTTTCTCTTACACACATTCTAGGTTATAAAGAGGCATTCTGTATGTAGCCAGGAAAAGACTATGAGTTCAGTTGATTAAACAGGAATTATTATGTTTTTAGGGTCTCACTATGCATCTCCAACTCATAGCAATCCTTCTGTTTTCTACCTCCCCAGTGCTGGGATTACAGCCATCTGTGACCATCCCTGGACTCCATCTTAGCCCAGTGGACCTGGGGGCTGGGCCAGAGCAGCATGCAGTGCCGGGAACAGAACCCTGTAAACAGGAATTCTTTTTTTTTTTTTTTTTTTTTTTTTGGTAGAACTGCAAATTGAACTCAGGCCCTTGGGCTTGCCAGGCAAGGGCTTATTCTACTGAGCCATCTCCCCACCCCTAAACAGGAATTAATGTATACTTTCATCAAACTTTCATTTGTTGGAGAAAAATATGTCTAAACTTCTCTAATATTTTTCAATCTTTTATTTATTATGTATTTGGTACATGATCTCTATGCAGCCCAGATTCGTAGTGATCCTCCTGTCTCTGTCTCACCAGTGCTGGGATTACAGGTGTGTGCCACCATGCCCAGGATCAGTGGCTGGCACAGCAAGGGGGCTACCACAACATGAGGTATTGGGGATCGAGTCCTTTCACTTGCCAGGTAGGCTCTTAGATCACTGAGCTATCTCTCTGACCTCTCCAGTATCTTTTTAATTTATATCAGAAAATTTGTCAATGAAAAATAAAGTATTTTGTTTAATTTGTGATGCCTTAAATCCAGTTAAAATAAAGCATAATAAACAGCACAAATTTATTAGCTTCATTAATGTAATAAAGAAAACTCTTAAAAAATAAGATGTTTCACTTTTTAGCAAAAAAAGAGGTCTGCTTTCCTGTCTAAACCTACTTATTGTTTAACACTGGTGGAAATTTTATAACACTAAAGTGATGTAATATTTCAGGCCTCTTGCAGCTTAATGAATTGATGGAAGACAAAAACAACATTGGATCTTTACTATTCCAGGTGCCCTGAAAGAATTTCAGAGACAGATGCTTGTAAGTACATAATGTGATTTTGCAGTGATTATCTCTGGGGCTGGGAAAGAGCTCAGTTCATTTGGTTCATTTTTGATCCAGCATTCTTTTACTGTTCACTCTTCTCCATGATGTCAATATAGTTCACATTTCTTAAGGAGTGGTGGAAAAATAATACCTCAGTAGCTTTGAGGTTAGATTCAGCCATCTCTACATTTATAGATCTACCTTTTTTGTTTTGACTCAGACGTGATTGCATTTAGGGATATGCACTCTACTGGACAGTAAATAAAACCTTCTGATGGGAAACCCCATATATGCATCCATGGTATCAGACTATTTCCCTACAAACAATTCATGATAGGAAAAGAACTAGACTTTTGTTTGGCCTAAGTAATTTAATCTTCAAGAAGTAAATTGTGAGAGACTGAATAATTTTACCTATGTTTTCATAAGCATGGCACTGCACATGCCCTTTCATTTAATATTTTGTTCTAATAGTTTTTAGCTCTTGTCTTACACAGTAAGATGCATTTTTATCACAGAGTGACTTGTGCCAACTTTCATTTTAAATATTATTTAACTTGATCATATCTCTGCACTTCAGTCTATGACTGCAAATGTAATCATTTTTTTCAATTTAGGGTATTCTATTGGAAAAAATTGTATAATGTATATATGTTCAAGCAAAATATTTTATTTCAAAAATATTCACAGAATTTTGTCCAGCATACTTAAGATACACTAAAAAGAGGCTTTTTCAAATGCAGCTCTTTAATTATCGCAGCAGAAGAGATGCAGTATGTGTTGGGCGTGGCTGTTTAGGCTGGCATCAGTATTTGGAAGTAAGCATGTATGGGCAGAGATAGGAGAATTTTGCTCCTATCAGACAATCTCAGTGGTCCGAAGGCAAGGCCCACACTTGCGTTAAATGGAAAATCTAAGGCATGTGTGGCTTAGATAGTGGATTTGAAGCGCAGAGTAATATTATCACCAACACTGTAATGGTTTGATCTCCTAGGATTAGCCAACAAGGTGAATTTTGCTATTTTTTTATATAGTGAGCAAATTAAAGGACATTCTACCATCCTGGTATGTGTATCTTGATAGAAGCCAATGCCAAAGTACATGAACTAGACAACAGCTACGAAACTTCATACAATATTATTAAAATGATACATGCCCATATTTTCTTATAATTTACTCCAAAATATGATCTCTTTTTTTCTAATTTATATGATAAAATTATCATAGATAATTTAGTTCTTACCAACCATTTTATTCTGGGAAATGTCTTATATATCAAATATTGTTACTAGAAGAAATCTGTACTAACATTCAAGTTTGTGGTTGGCTCATGTTCTTTGAAGACAATTTCAGTTCAAAGGTATATAATCTTGATACAAGAATGCTAAGAATAATGTAAGAAAATCTAATACACTTATTATACCTTCATAGATGAAAGGAAGAAAGATCTTTTTCCCACATGTTAAATTATTTCAAATGAGAAAATATTTGTAAATTTTTGAATTATTGATATAATAGTGCATATAATTTTATTTAATAAACAATAAATTCATTGTATTAGCTTCACAATAGAAGTACAGTAGATGAAGTGCTCATCAAATGTTATGTATTTTAAAATCATTTTACATTTAATTTTGTCTAAAGAAACAAAATTGCATCCTTAGGGTCTGTGTTGCTTAAACATTGTGCTCTTCAATAGCACAATGCTTTTTCTTA
>PVKA01034726.1:0-13867 GCA_004027165.1 Ctenomys sociabilis | reverse complement strand
GAAAAAAAAAAAACCCTACACACCCAGTGTATGGTGTGGCATATGCCAGTAAACCCAGTATTCAGGAGGCTGAGGCAGGAGGATTGCCACAATTTCAAGGCCAGCGTGATCACAGTGAGCTCAAAGAGCAGTCCCTCTCACTCACATAGTGTTCAAGGCCAGCCTTGAGACCCTATTTTTCTCAAAAAAAAAAAAAAAAAAAAAAAGGACAAAAACAAAAACCTACAAGTTCAAAAACTTTAAAAGCTTAAGTTAGGGCTGGCAAGATAGCTCAGTGGACTAAGCACCTACCTTAGCAAGCGCAGGGACCACAATTCAATCCCAGGTCCCAGGCCAGCCCCACCCCCCAGGGCATGCTGAGCCAATAATCCCAGCACTGAGGAGGCTGAAAATAAGAGGATCACTAACAGGTCCAAGCTGCGTAGTGAAACCCTGTATCAAATACATAAAATGTAAAAAAAAAAAAAAATTATGGTGTTATAGGGCATCTATTTAATAGTTGCATGGATTTTTTGGATACAACTTGCGTATGCTAGGCATCAAACTCAAGACCTCATGCCTTGTAAGTAGGCAAGTGCTACACTCCCAGCCCTTGTTTTAAATGTATGCTTTGGAGGACAATGGTGCATTATGTAAGAAAACTTTTAAAGCAGTCAGATTCAGCACCATCTGTAATTCCAGCTACTAAGGAAGCTGAGCTAGGAGGACTGCAAGCCTGAATTTAGCAAGATCCTGGTGCAAAAACCAAGCAACAACCAACCAAACCAAACTCTCATAATAAATAAAAAGGGATAGCAATGTAGCACACAATATGAGTCCCAAAGTTCAATCCCCAGTACCACAAAACAAATCTTGGAGTTATATAGTCAGCCTGATCCAAACTGGTTTTAAAACAAATATTGATAAACAGATTAACATAACAGAGAGTCCTAAAGCAAGTTCATACAGTACAATCACCCAATTTAACAGAAAGGCACTCCTGCAATTCAAAAAATAAAAGTAGTATTTTTTAAAAAGTCTGGATCAATTGTATAGCTTGAGGGGGTTAGCCTTGATCTCTACCTTTAAATGCACATCCACAAAGTATCAAAGACTATAAATAAAAGCTAAAGCAATCAATCAATGATAATGCACACAGCACAGGACTGTGTACTGAAGGGAAATGAGAGCCTAAACCCACCAATGACATACATGAGAATGTTCGAAGCAGCTGTGAATCTAATAGCCCCAAACAAAAAAACCCATCCAAATGATCACCACCAACAGAACAGATAAGTTCTGTTTATACAATAGAAAACTACCCAGAAATGAAAAAGAACTCAGGGCTTTCTTACAGTGAATGTGTTTGATCCTTTTGTCAAAAATGTGGCTGACTGTGTTTGTAGTTATGTCTGCATCTTCTAATCTATTTCACTGGTCCTCAGGTCTGTTTTTTTTTTTTTTTTTTTTTTGTCAGTACCATGTTGATTTTATCACAATAGATTTGTAGCATAATTTCAAGTCAGGGATTGTGATGTTTCCTGCCTTGCCTTTGCTATTCTAGGTTTCTTCTGGTTCCAAATCAATTTTAAGAATGTTTTCTCTAGTTCTGTAAGGTATGCTAGTGGTATTTTGATTGGGACTGCATTAAATCTGTATTAACAATTTTGGGAGTACGACCATTTTCACTAAGTTGGTTCTTCCTATTCATGAGTAAGAGGTGTCTATTTTCTGATATCCTCTTCAATCTCCATTTTCAGAGTATTAATATATACATATATATCTTTTTTTTTTTTTATACATATATATCTTTTACTTCCTTTGGTAGATTGATTCCTAAGTATTTCATTTTTTGGATGTTATTGCAAAGGGTGTTGTTTACCTAATTTCTAAGTTTGCTGTTTGTATATAAGAAAGCTACTGATTTTTTAATGTAGACTTTGTATCA
This sequence comes from Ctenomys sociabilis, assembly GCA_004027165.1. Taxonomy (NCBI): domain Eukaryota; kingdom Metazoa; phylum Chordata; class Mammalia; order Rodentia; family Ctenomyidae; genus Ctenomys; species Ctenomys sociabilis. Next base: position 11,940 of record PVKA01034726.1, on the reverse strand, counting down.
GCAATGCTACTAAATTCAGTTATTAAACCTAGAAAAACCTAGAAGCCTTTTGGTGGAATTTTTGGGGTCTTCTATGTAAAGTATCACGTTATCTGCAAATAATGATAATTTCACATATTTCTTTCCAAACCTTATTCCTTTTACTTCTATGTCATCTAAATGCTCTGGTTAATGCTTCTAGAACTACACTGAATAGAGGTGGTGATGGTGGACATGCTTGTCTTTTTCCTGATTTTCGAGTGGAAGCTTTGTTTTTGTCCATTTAGTATGATGTTAGCTGTCCAAATTCAACTAACTTCAATGCCACATGACTCTGACATGAGGTGTGAGAAGAGCCAGGCATGACCTAGGGACACTGAGGGGAGAGACACAGGTGTCTTCAGGAATGATAAAAGTATTCTGGATCTTTAGCTGAGTTATATATATATAAAAACACATAAGCTTACTGAGTTGGACATTTAAGATTTTCATACTCTAAGCTGAACAGTAATAGCAAACAATGAGGACTAAGTCCAGGGTCTCTGCCCCTGAGTTTCATCTCCAGGCTTTTTATTTTATTTTATTTTTTATATTTTTATGACAGCGTCTCAAGTTGTCCTGACTGGGTTAAAATTTGCAATTCTTCTACCTCAGGCTTCTAGAGTTCTGGAATTATAGTGCAACCACACTTATCAAGAACAAAAGTAAGCCGGGCGTGGTGGCGCAGGCCTGTAATCCCAGCACTTGGGAGGCTGAGGCAGGAGGATTGTTGTGAGTTCGAGACCAGCCTGAGCTACAAAGTGAGTTTAAGGCCAGCCTGAACTGCATAGTGAGACCCTGTCTCAAAAAGACAAAAAAAAGTACAATACCAAAACGTTATGAAAACAGTTTGCAATGTATTAATTCATCGACTCTGTATGGTTAAGGTGTTTTGAAACTGTCTGATTGACATTTATATTTCAATAAAATAAAAATAAATGAAAAAAAAAAACAAGAACAAAAGTATTTATAGTGGTTTTCTCTGGCTTCTAGAATTTGGGGCAAGTCTTACTGTTTACATCTATGTTTCTGAAATATTCAACAGAATCCATGTATGGGGTGGAGAAGCTGTTGTAATACTTCCTATTATTGTTTACATTGCCCACCACTTTTTCAATGACTACAGCGATTTCTTAGATTTATCCATTTTTTATTACTATTGCTAATATCTTGTTAATTTATTCTACATCTACTTTTTGCTGTTATTTTTAATCTTTTATTTATTTGGTACAGGGTCTTGCTACGCAGCTCAGACTTATAGTGATCCTCCTGTCTCAGCCTCCCCAGCCCAGGGATTATACCCATGTTTTGTTTCAGTGGCTGGCTTGGCACGGGGCTGGCACAAGCTACCAGAGATCCAACCCTGGTCCTTGTGCTTACCAGGCAGGCACTTAAGACCACAGAGCTATCTCCCTGGCCCTGCTGTGATTTTTAATAGTTGTCACACTTTTTTTTCACAAGACAACATCAGTTCTCTACTGTCTCTAAAAAATGTTTTCTGTTTCAAATTAAGAGATCACTTGGCTGGGTATAGGGTATGGGAAAAACAAAACAAACTTATTTTGGTTACATGCAGATTTCCCCACTTTGGACCAACCCTCCTTGCTATCAAAGCTTCATATCAAGCATATCCTTCTCTCCTTAAATAGCTTTCTCAGTTACTTAACCAGCTGTTTTTAACAACAAAGACCTATCATTTGCAAATGGGAAGGGGACCAAAAGATGGGACAAGGAGTGCAGAAAGGAAAAAAAGAGTTAAGATGTGTTGTGTACACATGGTACTGCAAACATGTAGTGATAAGTTTTTTTGTTTTTGTTTTTTTTTTAATTTTAAGTTCCTGTTGGCTTGAACTACCACTTTTACATGTATGACTGTCCTATAAAGTGGCTTGTACCACTGGTGGTACAAATGGTACTAATCGGGCCAGGCATGGTGGCGCAGGCCTGTAATCCCAGCACTCGGGAGGCTGAGGCAGGAGGATTGTTGTGAGTTCGAGACCAGCCTGAGCTACAAAGTGAGCTTAAGGCCAGCCTGAACTGCACAGTGAAACCCTGTCTCAAAAAGACAAACAAAACAAAACAAAACAAAAAAACAAATGGATCTAATCATGTCTAATGGTCTTTTCATTAATAAAATTAGTGGTTCAAGCCACCTGGCAGCAAGAGATAGGAATTAAGCCCTGCTGTGAATGTGTTAAAAATCCAGAGACCTAAAATGGCTTCTTTCAGAAGTCTTTTAAATAGGGCCTTTATAAATAGATTGTTTTATATTCTAGGGCCCTCAATTTTTCTTGAACCTCAGACTCATAATCTTGAATGTGGTTTGTTAGGTTAAAGAAACATTTCTGAATTACTGGCTTTTTGCTACCATATCATCCATCTCTGGTTTACAGTTTCCATTAAATTTTAGCTTAGCATTGATTTATTAGTTTATTCCATTCACAAAGCATTTATTCTTTCATGAAAATTTCCAGGAGCATTGACTGTAAATTAACAAAAGGATTAGCAAGAGATAGTTTCTATTCAGATTATCAAGGGAGAGAGACAGTAACATCAGCAATCACAAAACCAAGTTGAGACAAAAGCATAGTCCTCTGAGCTCAAAAAATAAACAAATGACTAGTTGGGGAAGGCAGAGGCAGCTTCTAAGGGAAAATGACTACCCTGAGAGCTATGTTAAAATTCAAATTACTTTGATCTTCATACTTCTGTCAGAAGCAGCTATGTGTACAAGTGCTGAGCATCTGAGGAATGGAACAGCACAGCACGGATGAGGGTGAAGGTCAACACAGCCTGATGACAGTGGACTTTCAGGACCACTGCAGCTTTCTTTTCTATAGTTATTATTTATTTTGAAAGGATTCATATAGCATTATTTACATATTCAATATTTATGAAACTACATACTAAGAATAAACCGTATCATTAGATTAGGCTTTATAAAACTATGAAAAGATATTTCCCAATATCCAAGCATGGTGGTGCATGTCTATAATCCTTGAACTCAGAAAGCTGAGGCAGAAGGATTGCTGGGAGTTCAAGGCCACCTTGGGCTACATAGTGAATTCAAGGCCAGTCTGAACTGAATAGGGAGACCTTGTCTCAAAACAAAACAAAGAAACCCTCTAAAACCATTATTCTGCTAATGCCTCAGAAAAAGCTGGAAGTTGTCCGGATTATATGGGTATGTTGAGGGAGGCTATAAAGGCTAGAGATAAAACTTATTTTCACAGGTTGAGGGCTGTCAGACAGTTATACAACATTACCGAAATTAATGTCCTCTGCAAAACACAGTGGACTGCCTGAAATCAGATTTCCTTCTGCCTTCGGCTTCAGGAAGGAGTCTCCAAGGTGACTTCAACCCCTTTACTGAAAGCTCCTAGCAGTAAATCCACACCCACCCATCCCAACACACTGCTGGGTTGAAGGCAGTGGGGGGTGGAAGTAGGGGAGGGGAGGACATGACCAGCTTCATCTACCCACTTAGGGTCTCCACTCAGCGCTCTACCACCTCAAACTTAGTGGAGAAGCAAAGGTTGGCCCCTCCTCAGAAAACAGGCTGGGGCCTCTAATTATATCCAGTCACTAGGACATCCACAATAGCACTATAAATCTGGAGCTTCAAATAGTCCACCCTCAAAGTGAGAATAGAGAGAAAATGGGCCCAGCAAGAGAAAACATCAAAAGAAAGGGCAGTGGTGAACAGAAGGGAATGGAAAGGGAAGGCTGTTAACACAGAAAGTGAGCTGAGGAAATAAAAGGAAAGGTTAAGGGTCATAAGGGTGAAGGGAAGAACTCTGCCCCCCCCCAAGTTAAGAGGACACACTAAAAAGGAACAGGCCATCCCTCCCAACAAGCCCAGCTAGGCCACTTCCCAGGCCAAGTTCCCCACCAGCACAGCCCATGAAAGACAAGTCCTGCCTGCCACCTCCCAGTGCATCAGATTAGATTCTGTGGGAAAGTTAAAATCTTGTTGGCTTAGGAACAGACCCCTACAGCTTAATATACTAGCAACTTAACCAAGTACACCTGGTTCCTGATGATTCCCAAGCTGTGCCTCACCATGAAAGCACACTCTCCTGACCATGGCAGGGAGCTGCAACTCAGTTAACACTGCAGGCAACCCTTAATAGACAACAGAGAATTTCACTTCACATCACCAAGTACCACCAAGTACTGCCTTCCCAGCACACCACCATAAAGAGATCAGACAATCCCTAGGGAGCTCACCTTCCTTCCTCTTTTTTTTTTTTTTTTCTTTTGTAGAACTTTTATTTATTTATTTTTTGCAGAACTGGGAATTGAACTTAGGCCCTTGTGCTTGCCAAGGAAGCACTTATTCCACTGAGCCATCTCCCTGGCCTTTGTAGAACTTTTAAAGGATAACAATATGACTTTATGGACAATATTAGCTGGAAAACAGAAATGCTAGAGACAACTTCAGATTTTTGTCATTAGTAACCACCACAAAGACAGTCTTTAATACGTGTTTGAGACAGTCTTGATAGGTAGTTCAGATTGGTCTTAAACTCATGTAGTATAGGCTGGCCTCGAACTCAGGCAATTATCCTGCCTCAGCCTCCCAATTGCTGGGATTACAGAGGTGTGCACTACCACAACTGGCTCCAGTCTACTATTTGTGAAAGACAAAAGTGCTCAAAGTAGTCCGGGAAACAATCTTTTTTTAAAATGGTATCCTACCAGCTTCTAAGAAAAAAGTTTCCAAGAGCACATCTGCAAAGAAAGAACAATATATCACAGCATCAATGAAGCCAGCTCCCTGAATTTAATGTAGCCAACAGATTCACCACTGCTTAGGCTTCCTTTTGGCAAACTTGGTATAAAACACCAGTGATTTTGCATTTTATTTTTTTTTTTAAGCTCCTAGATTCTGTGGCATAGAAACCCACATGAGCTCCAGGACAGGATTTAAGGGTCCCTGTCCAAAGGCCTCCCTACCCTGATCATCTCTACCACCTACTGCTCCTGCTACCAGCTATTAGTGAGTCATACCTTGGGCAAAGGCAGTATTTCCACATGTGGGATATGTGGTATGATTTGGAAAGCATGAACGAACAACTTAATTTTACATTCTTATATTTACTTTCTATTTGTGACAAGTGATACAGTAGTTTTCAGTCTAAGACACAGTTGCCGTTTCCTTTTAAAATAAATTTTGGGTTTTAAAAGAAAAATGGTTCAGGGAGCCAGGACATAGCTCAATAGCAGAAGTGCCTGCCTGGTAAGTGTAAGGTCCTAAGTTTGATCCCTGGTACTGAAAAAAAAAAAAAAAAAAAAAAAAAAAAAAAAGGTTCAATTTAAACTTTTAAAAGAAGAATATTACTTAGATAGTAGTAAAGATAGGTGGAGATAAGACAAAAATCATACAAGTGGAACATAAATTAAGTGTAAGAAACATTTGGAGGGCTGGCCAGACAGCTCTACAGACTAAAGCGCCTGCGTAGGCAGAGCACAGCAGCCTGGTTTTGATCCCTAGTGTGCTCTGCTGGTCCTGCCCCCAGGGTGCACTGTGGGGGTGTTTGAGCCTGGGCATTTTGGCAGGAGCCTATAATCCCAGCACTTGGGAAGCTGAAAACAGGAGGATCACTATGAGTTTGATCTACATTAGTGAGATCCTGTAACCCTGTTCTAAATTCATTAAAAAAAAAATTTGGAATCCCTTACCTTAAACACAATAACTTCTCAATGGAGTTTCTCATGTAACCACTACCAGATAATAAAGATTGCTAGATAGTTCAACACAGTTACCAAAGCCACAGCTGGACCTGGCAGTGTAGTCCTGTGCTCCCAGCACTCTGAGAAGTTGAGGCAGGAGGAAAACAAATTCAAGCCCAGCCTGCGTAACTTGAGTGACTTGGCAAGATTATCTCAAAATCAAAAATAAAAAATGTTTTGGGTGTAGCTCAGTATAAACTGTTTACCCTTGGTTCAATCCCTGTACCGCACACCCCCAAAACAAAACCAGAAACAAAAACCCCATAAAGGTTAGGGCCAAAAGATGCACAAACTGCAAGAGAAAGTTAAATTGGCTTTAGAGAGGAATGAGTTGGGGTGAGAAAGGCTGGCAGGAAGGCAGCACCTGCATGGTCCAAGTGACTGCAGGTGATTAGTCCTGAGTAGTGGCAGCAGGATAACACCAAGCATGAGGCTTGATTAAAAAGAACTCAAGACATAGGTATGCTTCTATAGATGTCTCCCTCTTTACACAATGTCCCCAACTGATCCTCCAAGGCTCTGATACTGAAAGTTGACTGGAGAAGTACTATCTTCAGCACTGGAATTAAATGTGGCAGAAATATAGCACACTTCCCAGGTTTCTCTCTCCTTAAAATACCTTTGCTTGTCACCCAGTCCCTGTCTTTCTTTGTACATGGAGAGCACATCTGCAAAAAACAATATATCACAGCATCAATGAAGCCAAGGCCCTGATTTAATGAGTGTGTATAGTTTTCAGTTATGACTTATTTTTTTCAGGAATGCTCTTGGAATTAGCTAACAATTATTTAACATTAATTATCAGAGAACTAGTGATAGGTATCTCTGAGTAAGGCAATATCCCTAAAAAGTAAATTCAGATAGAGTAATCTGCCTTATACTGCAATTACTAACACTCCCCTAAACCTTTTAATGAGAGCTCAAAAAAGTATAAACCAGTCTGTTTGTGGTAAAGTTGTACCATGGGCTTGCTGCCTACAAAGACCGGATGGATTCACACAATTTGTCTCTCTTGCTTTAGATGTGAGGACCCATCCAATTTCCTAGATATGCCTTGGAGGCCCGACTCAATAGAGGCTCCTTGACTTATAACCTGATAAACTCATCATAACTTGGAAATATTGTAAATAAAAAATGTAGGGCCAGGAAGACAGCTCAGTGGAATAAGTGCTTGCTTGGCAAGAACAAAGTCCTGAGTTCAATCCCTGGTACCACCAAAAAAAAAAAAAATTAACCTAACCAACTGAATGCCATAAGCTTAGCCACACCATCAATGTGCTCAGAACATTTATCTAACATATTTTATGGTAAATTGTTAAATATCTTACTGTTACATACTGTAAGAAAAGTAAAACAACAAATGATTGCATGAGTATACTTTTTTTTCCAAAGGGACTTTTTTTGGTCTTATTTTTACTATTTCTTTTTTGGTACCGAGAACAGAACTCTGGACTTTGCATTTGCTAGGCAAGCGCTGTACCAGCGAGCTACATCTCTGGCCTGCATAAGTATACTTCTGATCATCATAAAATAGAAAAATTGTAAGTCAAACTACTATAAATCAGAGAGCATCTATATTCATAGTCTATATATGTCTCCTAAAAACTATAAAGACATCAGTCCAAGCTCATTTCCTTTTTAAGAACCCTTGGTATATAGTGCTCAAAACAAGTGTGAACCTTTTTGCTGTTAAGACAAGGAGGGTCAACTCATATTAATTTCCTTCCTTCTATTCTGCTATTTTTTAATTGCTGACTCCCATTTTATAGCCAAGCCAATTTAAAAGCCTTGCTCAAGCTAGGAAACTTGGAGGCCTAGAACACAGTACTCAGTTCAGCTTGAGAAAAACAGGAAGTGTCTTCAACTGAATTTTCCTGAGGTGAGCATGCTATGCCTGGTCAGCACATGGCTGAAGTCTAAGAGCTGGGTGTAGTAGCTCCACAGAGTCTCTGGTACTTCACCAAGCACTGGAGAGTCCATTAAACTGCATTGCAGAACCGGTGACCTATTTCTCAACCCAATTTAGTGAGCATTATTATCTGCTTTTGTCTCTAACAAGCTTAATGACTAATGCTTTTTAGGGCTGAGACAATTTATGATAACACTACTACTAAAGGATGCTGGATAGAAAGCTGCCAACCTCAGCCTGTGGTGTTATTGGTACAGCAGGCACTCAAGAGGACTAAAAAGTACTGAACAACCTGACTTCTACATATGAAATACAAACATTCACTTGACCTCAGGTCTCCAGATCTTGATTATGGGGTGACATTATAGGCAATAAAGGGGAAAAAGTTGCAAAAAGGCCTTAGAATTTGAATGCAACTTTTATAAGTAACTTTTATTTCAAAATACACTACTGACCAAAATTAAGTCTTACTAATTTTTCCTTGTTACCCCTTAAAGACTTCTAATCATTATGCAGTTCAAGGTCAAGGTACGTTTCTGTGCCAAGAAAGGTGTGCCCTGTCCAGGGTAACAAAGGTGAAGGCTCTAAGTGTTCTGGCCCACACAGTACCCCTGCCTCCCACTCAGTTTCAATTCTACCCAAGGAGACCATTTCCCTCACAAGCCAGCCCTGCTGTTTATCACAGCTTGTGTTTAGGGAAACACACTAACATTTTTTTTCCTGACAATGAAGCCTTAACTTCTTTACCAGTGAGAAAACTTGTGGGGGTGAATGAAAGCGGAAAATTTCCAAAAACTGTTGGCCTACTTAACTGCCCTAACAGCACATAGTTACTGTGTCTGGGGGAAGAAGGGGTGGAATGTTTCCAAAGAAATATAAATGGTCGTCCAATTGACCAGAGAAATTTAGAAAATGGTTACAAAAATTATTTCAGTTTTTTCCATTAGGTGTTTTTTCTTTTCCTTTAAATGGGGCCTTTCTATGTGGTCTATCCTATTTTCAAACTAGGGGGCTTAAGTGTTCTTCCCACCTCAGCCTCCTGAGTAACTGGGACTACAAACAATTAAAGAAGGGGGCAGAGGCATCTAATTTCCAGGGACTCTAAGCACATGAAAAGCCCTTTATATATCACTCTGGCCCTTTACAGGCTTTGGGACAACTTGTTTTGTTTTGGCTTTATTTAAATCACCCATCTTGGGGCTTCTAGTATAGGGAAGGACCACTGACCTGACTGGAAATTCCCTTTCCCCAGGATTCTCCATTCTGGACTGGGTCTCCCTGGAGTGCTGCGCTGGTTTCTACATTTATACACAAACCAGGTGCAGTCACCCTCCTAAGTTCTTAGCAATTCCCTAAACTGCCTTTTACTGTGCAGGATCCCTGGAGGTCCAATTTTGTTTTTTGGAGGCAAACAAATATAGTATAAATTAGTGCAAGATTCAGCCATTTCACTTACTCTAAGAAAGTAAAACTTTTAAAGCATAAATACAAAATACATAGCTGTTTTATCTTTGGTCACAGCAGTAATTGCAGGGCTGGGAACAACTATAAAATACCAAATCATTCCTCCTTATGTAACAAAAGCATTTTTTCCTGTTCCTCAGGAAATTGAAAGGGCAAGTTAACAATTAAGCAACCTGGCCCTGCAAGGGAGCCTGTTCCTGTAATCAGCACTCAGGAGGCTGAGGCAGGAAGATTGCTGCAAATTTAAGGTCAGCCTGGCCTAAAAAGTGAGTTCAAGGCCAATCTGGACTAATGCACATAGCAAGACACTGTCTCAAAAAAAAAAAAAAAAAAAAAAAAAAAAAAAAAAAAAAAAAAAAAAAAAAAAAAAAAAAAAAAAAAAAAAAAAAAAAAAAAAAAAAAAAAAAAAAAAAAAAAAAAAAAAAGAAAGAAAGAAAGAAAGAAAGAAAGAAAGAAAGAAAGAAAGAAAGAAAGAAAGAAAGATATTAAAGCAATTTATAGATAAGCCTCCAAACTAAGTAAACCTGACAGGAATGGACTGTGGTAGAAATTTTATTTTACAATTACAATTTACCTATGTCCCATATTTGTATTTTGAGTGGTGATGTTTCTGTCTCTGCCCCCATCCCAACCCAAAGGAGCTACATTTCCAGCCCTCTGATTCTCTTTGTAATTTCTTGCCATCACATCTCCTAACACTCACCTGGCATTCGGATTTCACCCTAGGGATAACAGGAACTGAAACCTCTGAAGGGCAAAGTGCTGTGGACCTTACAATCACCATGCATATGGAGGGGAGCACAGTTCTTAGCCAGTCATTTAATCTAGTCAAATAAGATACAGAAAAATAAACTTCTGGGTGTGTCCTCTTGCATATATATATATATATATATATATATATATATTTTTTTTTTTTTTTTTTTTTTTTTTTTTGGCCTAAGAAAAATTTTAAATATCTGCCAACAATAGCTGGGATGTTCGTTGCCCCCAAAGTTGCATCTGTCTGCTTGCACCTTGTTGTATGTCTTGAGAAAATACTTCATAAGAAGGGTTTTCGGAATCCCATCAGCCAAGAGTTTGGGTGTTGTTTCTTTTCCGTACCGTCACACCAACCTCAGTGACACCCATCATAGTGTTCCCCCACCCCAATCCAGCCAATTTTTCAATGGCTCAAACTGGACATGGTGGCATACGTCTGTAATCCCAATAGCTTCCCACGGCACAATAAAACCTCAGGCCTCAGCGAGCTAAGTTATTTCTAACCGGCTCAAACATAATTCCCCACTCTTTTATTCCCCTCTCAAATACACCCCGTACGCAGTCCAATGGCCAAACAGAGTTTTTTTCTACCTCCAGGGCAAGGCTCAAGGTCTCCAGCTCTGGAGGTCTTTCTTTTTCCCCCACCTACACTTCACCCCTCAGACCTCAGGTCTCCAACAGGTCTCTTCCACGTCTGCGCCCCCAGCAGATGCGCGCCCGGCTCGACCTCTTCTTCTAGTGCACTCCGCTTCGGCTCCCACCCTCGACGGACTCTCGCGGGCTGGGCTCAGAGCACGTACAGCTCGCTTCATAACTCGAAGCCAACGGCTGACGTCCCCTGAGACGGGGCGCGGCGAGCCCGCTCCCAGCCCCGCGCCTCTGCGGCGCGCGGCCGCAGAAACAAGGAGCCCTTCAGGCCACCATCCGGAAACCCCGCAGGCGGGAGAGCCGCAGGGCAGCCGCGGGTAGCGGGCAGGCGGGCGGGCGGGCAGGCGGGCGGGCGGGCAGGCGGGCGGCCGCTCCCGGCGCGCCCTCGGCTCCCAAGCTGTACAGACGCCTCTGAGGAGCGCAGGGGCGCGCGCCTCCCCCTCGCCCGGTGCCCGTGGCCCGGCTGGGGATACCTCGCCTCACCTCTCCGCTCCTCTCCGCGAGCCAGCGGGGTACTGGTCGGGTCCGGACCGGTGTAAACAGGACGAGCCAGCACTGGAGGCGCAGCACCTGCCGCGAGTTAGTAAAGAGCTGCTGCGCCCCTGACGTCACAGCCGCCCGGAGCGCCGCGAGCCTCAAGTCACCTGATTTCCCGGGCAACGTGCGCGGGGCGGGGCGGGGCGGGGCTGCGCTGCGCGCGGAGCTCAGAGCGAGCCTGCCCCGCTTCGGCCTCTTAGGCGCCGGCGCTCGCGCTCAGGGCTCGGCGGCGCCTCCCGGAAGCACCCGCTACGCTGCTACTGATACCCGAGACTCCGGCGAGCGCTCCCTCCCCGCCCCCACACACGGGTTGGATCGCTTCTCCGGGACTTCAGCCCGAGGTTCCTCCTCACAAATGTGGGCGCCTGGGAGAAGGGCCAAGGTCCCTGCGGGCTGTGGACTGCTGCCTCCTCGCGTCGTCTGTGGGTTCAGCTGGACTCGGGGTTTCCTCTTGAGCTGCACCGCAGAAGACTCGGACTGAGGCTGATCAACTTTTTCCGTAAACCTCGCTGCTGTAGTGTGCCCGGTGCTAGAGGGTGTGATTAGAATTTCCTAATGTCCGAAGGGGAAGAAGAATGGCTGAGGCTGCCTCCTGTTCCCACAGGAACGGAAATCATTGAAACGCTCCTGGAACAAAGCCTAGACAAGCTGGCAAAATCCTACTTGTGATGGTTTTTAATTTTTCATTTTAGAAATTGATTTTCTGGACTGGGATGTATTTCAGTAGTAGATCACTGCTGGCATGTGTGAAACCCTGGTTCTGATCCTCAACACTGCACATAGCGAACAAGAAAAGAAATGGATTTTTCCATCCAAACTCGTCATGCTCACTATAATTTACCTACATCCTTTTTTTTTTTTTTTTTTTT
>PVKA01034725.1:0-23231 GCA_004027165.1 Ctenomys sociabilis | reverse complement strand
AAGGTGACCAAGTTCTACACAGCACCCACGGCCATCCGTCTGCTCATGAAGTTTGGAGATGAGCCTGTCACCAAGTGAGACCCTCCCCAAGTTGCTTCCCCCAGGGTATCCTTTGAGGCTGGGGGCTTCCCTTTGTATAGGTTCTTTCCCCTGTCCCAACTCTCTTACCTGGAACAGGGAGAAGGCATAAAAAGAGGTACGTGTATCCTGACTCTTGGGGACACTCAGAACTTTCCTCTCCCCTACTTCTCTGCCCAAGGCATAGCCGGGCATCATTGCAGGTTCTAGGTACAGTGGGTGAACCAATCAACCCTGAGGCCTGGCTATGGTACCACCGGGTGGTAGGTGCCCAGCGCTGCCCCATTGTGGACACCTTCTGGCAAACAGAGACAGTGAGTGAGGGATTCAGGAGGCTGGGACTGAGAGACAGTGTGGAAAGAATGACTCAAAACCCTGATCTTTGCTTTCCACAGGGTGGCCACATGCTGACCCCACTTCCTGGTGCAACACCCATGAAGCCTGGTTCTGCTGTGAGTGCCCTGTTGTGTTTGAGAGTGTTGTTGGTATTGGGCTTGGCAGGGCTGGTATTGGGTTCTTGGGTCTTTGGGCCTATTGGAGAGTTGGGTACTGGACTGATATGCATGTATGTATGTATAAGGAATTTGAAGCACTGGGATGCCTTGGGAGTTGAGTCAGAATTGCCTCATTCCACTTTTTGGGTTCTGTCTCCCTTTTGCTTTTAGTCCTTTCCATTCTTTGGTGTAGCTCCTGCAATCCTGAATGAATCTGGGGAAGAACTGGAAGGTGAAGCTGAAGGTTATCTGGTGAGGCCCTACCTGGGGATCTTCGAGAAGAGATGGGATACTCATGTGAACTTTGCCTCAGAGTTTAAAACTGCTAGTTGCTTAGGATGGAAGCTCTACAGTTGAGGGATTGTCCTCTGCTGAAGGGGAAACCCTTGCCTGTATCTCTGCCTTTTGGTGCATAAGGTTCTTAGGGCCTTTTAAGAATCTATTCAAAGGGCTGAAGGGAGGAGAGAGGAATGGGAAAAAAAATAAGTTATATCATGTAGAGATACAAATTCTCTATGATGAATGTGATTGCTATATGTACCTAAAATGTACAATAAAATCTGATAGGAAGAAAAAAAAAGAATATGTTCAGATTCATGATGCTAGTCTTTTAGGTCTGAAAAAACTTACTGCCAGTCCTTCCTTGGATGAACATTCTCACGAAAGGAAGCTTCATAACATAGAGGACGATCACATAGGCTCTGGGTTTCTACAGAACCTAGATGTTGTCATTCAATTAATGTGAGCTCTTCTAATTGTTGTTGTATTTGTAATGATCTTACCAGCCCTGCCCCCAACACATTTCACTTTCCAAAGAGCAAGTTAGGAATGGCTAAGACATGAAGCCATAACTTTCATAACTGAGTTCTGAAAGATAGACTTAGGATGAATAGATTTTATTGACATATATGTCTTTTGACTCTTAACTAGATTCCATCCATCCCATCTATCTCCTGCACAGAATAGACCCTCCACTTCTTTTTTTTTTTTTTTTTCTTTTTGGTAGTGCTGAAAAGCAAAAACCTGGAGCACTCTGCTACTGAGCTCTTTCCCCAAAGTCAGACCCACTTTTTTTTTTTAAGCAGATAGGCTAGCCTTGAACTTACTATGTAGCCCAAGCTGCCCTCAAACTTACAGCAATCCGCTTGCCTCAGCCTCCCAAATTCTGGGATTGAAGGTGTGCATCACACCTGGCTCAGTTTCACTTTTTTATATGGCTTTTCATATGTTCATATGCATAAAATTCGAACTGCTTTCCTGAGGACCCAATAGAAGACTTGCATGTATTAAATGTTTATCACTAACATAACATTGTGCTAGGCAATTTCCACACACTATTAATTATCCTTATAACTTTAGAAAGTAGAAATTGTTTGCTCTGATTTACAGATGAGGATCCTAAAGCTCAGAGAAGTAAAGTTATTTACATGAGGTCTCCTAGGTAGTATGTGGCAGAGTTGGGATTCCAAACCTGAATCATCCCTTAACAAAACCTGTATTTATTTGTCTTCTCTCTCTGGAATGGCATTTAGGGGATTTTCCCAGGCTTCATAGAGCTATGACAGCCTTCCATGAGAGAGCCTAGCAGGGGTGGTCACTGTACCTTCCTCACTCCCCAGGTGTTCAAGCAGCCCTGGCCAGGAATCATGCGCACAGTTTATGGAAACCACCCACGCTTTGAGACTACCTACTTTAAGAAATTTCCTGGTTACTATGTGACAGGAGATGGTGAGCCTTCGCTATCCCCTTCCTGTCCCTCCCCGAGATATGTACCTTTAACATCTATTTTCAGAAGAGTTAGTTGAGAATAAAGAATCACAGGAAAAAAAATGTGTTTATGTATCTGGTATGCAGGCAGCGCTACAGAGAAGACAGAGAAGGAATGAGTGTTGCAGGAAAGGTCTCAGGATAATGCCATCTGAAATTAGTTAATGAGGAAAGTTTTTGTTTCTTATACACATATTTAGAGATGGAGCATGTAACAGTATCGCTGTATCATATGTGTCTTCATGTTCAAAAGCTATTTGTCCATCTCTCCACCAGTCCATTTACCCATAAATATTATATATAATGCCCAGATACAAGTCTAATAAGCAGGTGGGCTATTATTATGGATAACATAGTTAAGTTTTCTGTTCTTTGGGGGTTTACATTCTAGTAAGAAGGGGACAGACAATAAACCTAGCAAACAAATAAATAAGCTTATCTTAGGTAGAGATAAGTGCATAAAGAAACAATGTGATAAGCAATCTGCGTGTGGCAGTATATCTCTGAAATTGCAGCACTCAGGAAAATGAGGCAGGAGGACAAGAAGTTCAAGCCCACCACAGGCAATTTAATAACTTAGCAAGACTATGTTTCAAAACAGAGAGTAAAAAAGATCTGGGTAGTTCAATTCAAAGGCTCTAGGTTCAATCTCTAGGACTACAGTGGGATAATATCTGTGGAGATAGCTACTTTACACATGATAATCAGAAAAAGCTTCTGTCAAGTGACATTGAGCAAAGACCTGAGGGATAAGAAACCAGGCATGGGGAATCTAGAGTAATGTGCAGCAGGACGTGGGCTTGGAATGTGTGAAGAATGGAACGAAGCCTATGTGGCTGGAGTGTGGTGTGTACAAGGAAGAGCAATACACAAAGCCAGAAAGGTAGCTAATACAGGGTCTTCTGGACCAATATAAGCAGCTAGATTTTATTCAAAGTATAGTGCAAAAACCTTTAAGGGTTGTAAGCTAGGGAGTGATTAAGAATTAATTTACTATTTAGGAAATAACAGTTATAAAAGGTAGACCTATGATGAGTAGATCTTACTGAAATGGAATAAAGTATCACTGAAATTGGCAGCAAATATATTATCTTACAGTTTCTGAGGGCCAGGGTCTGCAAGCAGCTTAGCTACATGTCCTGGATTGCAGTCAAGCTGTGGCTGGGACTACAGTCATCTGAAGGCTTGATGGAACCCAGAGAATCCACTTCTGCACTCACTCATATGGCCATTAGCAAGAACTCCTCACTACCTGTGCCTCTCCACAGGGCTGCTCCCAATACAGGAGCCAAAGTGTCTTTTCTAACCTAATCTGAGAAGTGACATCTCATAATTTCTTCTGAATTCTATTGATCACACAGACTAGCCCTGCACAGCATAGTGAGAAAGAGGAGTATATAGGCCTACACATGCCAAGGGGTGGAGATCAGAAGAGCTGTCTTGAAGGCTGGCTGGAATAGTGAGCAAGAACAGTAGCAGAGAGACTATTATATCCTACTATGAGCTATTTACTATGTTGTACATTTCTTTCCAGGATGCCGGCGGGACCAGGATGGCTATTACTGGATCACTGGCAGAATTGATGACATGCTCAATGTGTCTGGTAAGGGCCCAGGACCCCTTAACATCTATCTCGTACTTTGTTCCCCTGATAACTCTCAGCCAAAACCGTCTGAGAGTCAAAACTGTCCTATGGTTAGACCATGTGAGGAATATGGAATTCTGAACCTGGGTCTTGGAAGAAAAGTGATGAGCACCGAAATGTGCTGGAAAGAGGAGGTCAGGGTAATGAGGTGCCTGGAAGCAGGTGTGTGGGAAGTGAATGAAGGGCATTCCTCGTTTGAATCAGATAGAGGCTGCTTTGTGGGAACAGATGGAATAAAGGCCATGGCAAAGGCTGGGCCTTATGGCACTTCCTTTTTCGACAAGGACACCTCCTGAGTACGGCTGAGGTGGAGTCAGCACTTGTGGAACATGAAGCTGTTGCCGAGGCTGCTGTGGTGGGCCACCCTCATCCTGTGAAGGGCGAATGCCTCTATTGCTTTGTCACCCTGTGTGATGGCCACACCTTCAGTCCTACTCTCACTGAGGAGCTCAAGAAGCAAAGTAAGGAGCTTCCCTGGAAGGGACTGCAGGGTTTGCAAGTTGTTGGGAAGGGGCTGCAGTGAGCTATTTCCCAAACCACAAACAGATCCTCGGGGGTCCCATGCACTGGCTGATTCCTTCCCATTCAGTTTCTACTGCTACTAGTGTCCTCACTGGAATAATAGCTAGGGGGCTGGGGATAGAGCTCAGATGTGCATCTCTTGCCAATGTGTACAAGGGCTAAATGCTTTGAATGTATTACCACATTTAATTCCATTACTTCTGCAAACAGATCTTCTGGTTAATCTAAAAACGAAACTTCTTTCCCAGAAGTTAAACCACTTGCCCAGTGCTACCTAAACTCTAGCAGCCTGGTCTTAAGAGCCACAATTCATGAACTTGGGTTAAAATAAGGGTAAAGAGACAGTTTGCTAAAAGAAAGGGAGGCAGTGAGGCTGAGAGTGGCTGTGGGCAGGAGCTTGAAGAGGAAATGTGGGGAACAAACTATATCTACTTTGACTTTTGGGAGTCAGGCTAAAGGTGCAAAAGAAATGTTTGGTGATTTGTTGGTTACAGTTAGAGAAAAGATTGGCCCCATTGCCACACCAGACTACATCCAGAATGCACCTGGCTTGCCTAAAACACGTTCAGGTATGTTCAGAGGCCTCCAGATATTGGGGTGGGCTAACTGGTGGTGAGGTGTGTGGAATTTTGAAAGGACTGGTGTGGGTCAATGTTACCACCAAGTAACCAGATGTCTGTGGTCTCCCAGGCAAAATTATGAGGCGAGTGCTTCGCAAGATTGCTCAGAATGACCATGACCTGGGGGACATATCTACAGTGGCTGACCCATCCGTCATCAGTCACCTCTTCGACCACCGCTGCTTGACTATTTAGTGGACAAGACTTTGTCCTTTACCTAGGGCTCCCCTACCCGGCTCTCCAGAGTCCTGCCCACCCCCAGCTCCTGTCCAGGAGCACTGGAGTCCAGCGCTGATCCATATTTTGTTTCTGAGTGCAGAGAGTTTCCTGTGACTTCCAGAGAAAAGGGGCAAGGCCCAGGCCAGCCCAGACTGATCCAGGCCCAGACTGCACAGAGCTTTCCATGCCCAGAACAGAAGCCTGAATGACACGTTCCCGAGCCAGCTTAGGTGTTGAGGGCAAGTGAGGGCCTTGACTGAAGCAAGGAGACAGCCATTTAGTCTTCAGTCAGTCCTCACAGTACTTTGAATGTATTTGCCTTAGAAATAACTAATTTATGAGTCCAAGAATATTATTATTTTTTAAATGTTGCTACTTCTGTCCCAAGTCTGAATTCCCTGACAGATAGCCATGCTGACTGCCCATGTGCTCTCAGGGCTGTGCAGGTTGGTTCAGTCCTGAGGGTTTCCAGATCACTGGCTTCTTTGAAGGAGCACATACGTTTTGTTCCTAGGACCAGAGGAGCTTGTCTTGTCTTGCTTCCTCCCTCCTGTCCCCAGAGACAGAGCTCTGCCTATGAGGGATACTCTCACATGAATTTTTTTTTTTTTTCTTTCCCAAGTCATGTTTAAGCCTCATGGTTGGAGGAATAAAGTCTGTGACCTTGAGAAGATGACTGGTGTTTGTAGGTATCATTTAAGCTATGCACTCATTAATGGCTCTGATGTGTACAGCACATCAGAAGGGAGTGGCAAAGCCAGGCGTGGTGGCGCATGCCTGTAATCCCAGCACTCGGGAGGCTGAGGCAGGAGGATTGTTGTGAGTTCGAGACCAGCCTGAGCTACAAAGTGAGTTTAAGGCCAGCCTGAACCCCATAGTGAAACCCTGTCTCAAAAAGACAAAAAAAAAAAAAAAAAAAAAAAAAAAGGGAGTGGCATTCCCTGGGAGTATCCTAGCACTTTTCAGAATTTTTGCTGTGGAATAAGTGAGGCAGGGCTTCATTAATAGGATCTTTCATAAGTCCCTAAACTGAGTAGGAATGACTAAAGCTAGGTCATAACCAACCTGTGAGAGCATAAGTAGGTGACAAGGATTGAAACTTCAGGGTCCTATCCATGGGATCAAGATCCAAGGAGACCCTGACAATAACCCAGTCACCTTTTCTGCTCTGATCTATCTTATGTGGGCTGTCCTAGGCTACAGCACCCCCACTTTTGTACACAAAGCAATAAATCACTGAATCAGCAATGTAGTTTTATTAAGGCAGAGCTGAGAAAAGGCTATGCCTCTCCACTCTCCTATTACTCAGTCCTGTCCCAAGTCAGGCACTGAAACTTGTTAGAAAGGCTGATGAAAGGTCAATAAGAGGGCCACAAAGTTTATGGGCTTTACCTCCAAGGAGTGTCTCTTCCCATACCCTAAGGCTTGAGGAAGCACAGCTTTTTGGTCCTCAGGTAGAGAGCTAAAGGAAGATACCCAGAATTTACCATTCCTTGAAGATCTTGGAGGTCTTGGAAGAGACCAGCCTTCCTAAGGTGGGAGGAGGACAACCCCTCAGGAGGGCCAGCAGAGGAATAACAAGCACAGGGGGTGGAAGGTCTCTTGAAGGAAGTCCAGGCTAGTCAGGCTGTGTCCTCACACAGGGTACGGGTTGTCTAGGACTGCCACTCCTGCTGCCACACCACCATCAGCATGCTCGATGGCTTTGGTTCGAAGTAGATGCCCCACATGTTTGTTCATCACCAGTGTCTTTCCCTGTCTACAGAGATGGGATCAAGAGGCACACATCACCAAAGCCAGAATGGGACGTTACGAAAGTAACTGGTTAGACCTAAGAAAAGCGCTAGGGTTTTAGCTGTTTTGGGTTTGCGTCCTCGCTTGGAAACCACTACTATGACTATTTGTCTTTGAGAAGTTCTTTATTTCCTCAGTTTGAAATTGAAGTAATATACTTACTTTTTTTAAATTTATGTATTTGGTACAGGGTCTCACTACACAGCTTGGACTCATAGTGAGTCCTCTTGTTTCAGCCTCGCCCGCACTGGGATTACAGGCCTGCGCCACTATGCCCAATTCCAGTGGCCTACTCAGCAGGCCTGGGGCATAGCCATGTGGTACCAGGGATTGAACCTAGGTCCTTGCCCTTGCCAGCCAGGAGCTTAGGCCACTGAGCTATCTCACCAGTCCTCTCTTAGTTTTGAAGATGATTATAAGGTGCAAATAAAGCAAGAAAATCCGGGCATTGTGGCACATGCCTATAATCTCAGCACTGGGAAAGCTGAGGCAAGGGGCTCTCCATGAGTTTGAGGCCAGCCCAGGCTATGTAAAGAATTCAAGGCCAGTTTGAACTGGATACCAAGACCCTGTCACAAGAGAAAGGGAAGGAAAGAGGGGCAGAGGGCAGGGGGCAGGGGGCAAGAGACAGGCAGGCAGAAAAGTTTTTAGCATGATCCAGGTTTACATTTCCTGTCTTGAGCTATAATTTTCTTTACCTCACTCAAAATAACTGTGATGGTGTGGGAGTGAGGAAGCATGGCATATAGACACTGCAAGTGGATCTGGGGGTAGATGATAGAGAAAGAAGGCACTGGAAGGGAGCATTTGGTGCCCCAACTTGGTCCTGAATTTCATAAGTATTTTGTAGGAAGTGGCATGAGTTCCTTACAAATTGACAAGTCCTCTTTCTGATTCTTAGTGGTCAAATCCAAAGAGCTACTTAGTTCTTTAAAACCACCAAATAACAGGACCCGGGAGATAGTTCAGTGGACTAAGTGCCTGCTTGAGCATGCGCAGGGACCAGGGTTTGATCCCCATGCTAAGCTACTGAGACTGGGCATGGTGACATACCCCTGTAATCCCAGTGCTAGGAAGGTAACACTAGAGTCTGAGCTGCACAGTAAGACCCTGTACTAAATACATTAAAAAAAAAAAACACCAAGTATCATCTAGCTGACTCACCTCACTTTTTCCCAGAATCCCCAGTGCCCTTGAATTTGCGCCCAAACTCTCTTCCTTCCTGGAATCTCCTCATCCTGACTGTCAGGCCATCTTGTTCCAATTCTTCTGATACCACCTGATTTCCTTTACAGTTTCTAAGCCCTGAATGCCGGGGTATTACCTGATAGCCATGGAAGAAGAGCAGCTCTTGGGTCATTGACCTTATTTACTAAACAAAGGCACAAGTAAGAAAGCTAGGGATTGGCAGAGCTGGCTTGCTTGGCTGGGACTCTTGCAGGAAGGTAGTGGGAAGAGCTCCACCTGACTTACCTGACATAGACTCCGAAGATACCCAGCTCTGAGATGCACTGAACCACTCTGGCAGGGCTGCCAGGCCGTAGCAGGCAATTCACGAAAGGCTCAGGTTCAATCTTCTCCATGAGGATGTAGGAGGCCCTCTCTTCAGTGTCCTTCAACTGCACCAAGGCCCGTACCATTTCATCCCCATACAGGTTGTTACCTGCAATTAAACTGAGCAGTCTGTGGTCCATGCTGTCATAACCCTAAACCTATGTCTCTATATAGCTCTTCTGAGAAACTGTACAGCCTCCTGTATGGTTTCTCTGCTACCACTGTCTCCCTCATTCCAGGAAATCTATTCTGACTGAAATACTAAGTCTTGCAAGACCTCAGCACAAATCCTGGGTCATTAATGTGTCTCTTTTCTGCTTAAAACTCCCTTAGGGGCTGGGGAGACAGCTCAGCAGTCCAAATGCCTATCTGGCAAGCACAGGGACCTGGGTTCAATCCCCAGCACTGCATGCTGAGCACAGCCCACCAATGAAACTGGGCATGGTGGCGCACGCCTGTAATCCATTTGGTACAGGGTTTCATCGTGATCCTCCTGTTTTCAGCCTCTGCATGTGCCACCAGGGCAGGCTCAGCACACACAGAGGCAGGGCCAGCATGGCATGTGGTGCTGGGGATTGCACCCTAGTCCCTGCACCAGGCAGGCTCTTGGTTTGCTGAGCTATCTTGCCAGCTCACTAACATATATTTATTGCTTCCCCCACAACACTGCTCACCTAACAAAATTCCCCACCCACAGTATCAGGGATTGAGCCCAGAACCTTCACACAGCTACATCTCCAGTCCTTTTTTATTTATAATGAACCAGGGTTTGGCTAAGTTGCTCAGCCTAGACTCAAACTTGCTTCAGCTTTCCAGAGTACTTGGATTACAGGCATGTACCACGACATCTGGCTTTAATGTACTTTATAATTAGGTTCCAGACCATTCTTCCCAGCTTCCTAGCCAGGCATGGTAGCACACATCTATAATCCCAGCACTTGGGAGACTGAAGATGACTACAAGTCTGAAGTCACCCTAGGCCATTTAGTGAGTTCACTGGCGAACTCCTACCCATCCCTTTTTCTTTTTCTTTTTTTCTATATTTTAGGGAAGGGTCTACAGGGTCTTTAGGGTCTCACAACTAGATTGGACTCAGTGATTTTCTTTTTTACAGCCTCCCAAGTGCTGGGATTACAGGTGTGTGCCCAGGGATCGAACTCCTGGCCCCTGCGCTTGCTTGTAGGTGCTTTAATCCGTTGAGCTATTTGACCAGCCCTCTCCTACTCATCCCTTAAGACCCAGATCAAAAATCATCTCTGAATATGTAAAGCAGACATGACCCCTGTCCTCAAAAAGCTTAGAAGTAGGAAAATGGACATGTGTTCCCTCAGATCTCCTAGTGTGCCTATACCCTGCTTCCCTACAATCCACCCACTGACACCCATTGTTCAGACCCTCCAGTACTCATTAATCAGACTCCCCTGTGTTCCACAGCACCTGGCCCCAAGGTCCTGGGGAATACTAGCTAAGGTAGGACCTTTGTCACTTCCTCTTGTATCTGTCAAGCCTGAGACTATGTCCATACCAACTGCCAGGAAGCACTGGTGATAACCTGCTATCCTGTCCCTGCAGAAGTTTCACCTACCTCCACCCTCTCTCTGGGGCTTTAGCACAAACTGGCTTGGGGCTGCGAGGGCCTCAGTGATGGCCTTGTCCCCTTCTTCACCCTGGAAGAAGGCAGAAAGTAGTCACCAGCTGTCCTTAAAGCTAAAGAGGCAGCAAAGCACCTGCTGGCCATGCAGAACATCACTGGGAAGAGCAGGAGGGGGAACAGCCATAAGCTTCCTCAGGCTGGACTCTTCTGTCTGGATGTAACCTCCTTCCACTCCCAGCCAAACTCTCACAACAGTAAATGCACAAACAGGCCTTTCTCTAGAGGCATATGGCTTTGTAGCAGGTGGCCTGAAGAGTACGTACGACAGTCCCCAACTAGCACTGCTCATCTGAGTCCCCTCCCTTGCTTACCACCCCTATCTTCACCTTTGCTGAGGGACCTTTCAGTGGATTCAGGCCTCCTTGGCTGCCCTGTCTCAAAGTCTCTCAGTGGGGGTTTCCCAGGTAGCACTGACCTACATCACAAAGCCAACCATAATTCCAGCCCCACCCTCCCCAGCACTCTGGAGTCCAGGTCTCTGCCACCTGGGAGGCCTGTGGCAGGGAAAAGTGGGCTGTCTATGTACCACGTCCAGTGAGTAGAGGCCAGCAAAAGTGGCACGGAGTCTGGCCACCGCCTCAGGCTGGCCAGGGAGCAGTACGTCCAGCACGCCCACCCTGCTCAGCTCCTGCTGCACCTTCTTAGTCCCAGCCAACTGGGTGGCAATATCTGGGCACTTGACAGCACATGACCTCTCCAGCAGTAGGCGTGCTTTCCAGTTCTGCAGGGGAAAAAGATGAAAGATTTTTTTTTTTCTAATTTCAACTGAGCATCCATCAGATATGCTGTATTGTCCACCAAGTATCATGTTTTTTAATCTTCAAAGTGATTTTCTTCCAGGATAACTACAATATCCTTACAGAGGCAGGAATCTGCCATTAGGGAACTCATAGTTTAGTGATACATGATCATAATTAAAGGACAAATGACAAAAGAGGAAAAGACTGTCTGTAAGGGTACAGAAAAATTGATAAGGAGGTCTGAAGAATACTTGTTTATGGGCCTAGCTTCCTATATATATTTCAAATAAAATTCCATACACTAATCTCTGGTTTCTCCTCAAATTTTGTACCTTCTGTCTTTTACTGAATAAAATCTAAACTTACAATGGTCGGCAAGGCCCTGCAGGATCTGGCTCCTGTCTGATTTTTCAACCAAAATCCATGCTGCCACTACCATCCCACCCCTACCTCCTGATTCCCACATTCTAGCCATGTAGTCCTGTTGTTCCTCAAATACACAAACCTCAGTCCCTCAAGACCTTTGCATTTGCTGTTTTCCCTCTGCCTGAAATTATCTTCCTTTTGGCTTTCTTCATGGATGACTAGTTCCCTTTCATCCTTAAGTCTTGGCTCAGTCAACTTTTCAGAGACTTCCCTGACCACTCTGTTTAATGTGATTTCATATAATTCTCTGTCTTAACCCTGTTGTTTCATTCAAATAGTTATACCTCAACTTCAGCAAGTATCAACTTTCTATTTTTATTTACTTCCTGATGCCCATCTCTCTGATCAGACTGTATAATCCATAAGGACTGGACCTTTGTTCATCTTATTTTCCGTCATGTCTAATGTAGTTCCTGGCACTTTGTAGCTGCTCAATAAGTATGTTACTATTACTCACTTTAGTGAGGCTTGAGTAGTATCTTGACAGTCAGAGTGTGTCATGTGAGAGTCTATTGGCAAGGAGTCTCTGGAGAAGGTGGGCATGGTGGTTCACACCTGTAATCCCAGCACTGGGAAGCTGAGATAAGGGGAATGCTCTGAGTTCGATGCCAACTTAAACTACATAGTGAATGTAAGGCCAGTCTGAACTACATAGTGAGACTCTGTCTCAAAACAAACATATGTGTGTTTTTACAAACATAAATGAAGACCTGTGGAAAAAAAAGACTGTGTGTCAGCAGCTTAGAATATAAGAAGCAGGGGAACATCAGAGGGTCATGCCTCCCAGCTCCAGCGCCCATTCTCAAGCATTGAGGAGACAGTCTGTCCTTGGCTCCAGATCAAAGCCAACTGCCAACAGTAGGATCAAAGCTAAGGCCTGAGGGCCTTAGCCCTCACCTAATGTTGACCTGTAGCACCTTTGCATGATCTGCACCAAAGCCAGTCCTCTACCTGGTAGTCTGCTGCTTCAGACAGAGTCACAGGAGCCCCAAAACACGAGATAAACCTAGAGAAGTACTCCTTTATGTAAGAAGCAAGGAAAGCAAAACCTGAACACAAGCAGGGACTTGCTCTTTCTCACTCAGCAAGTTACTAGACCTTGCAGAACTCTGTCCATGTTCTACATCTAATTTGAGCTGCTCAGTCCCCTAAAAATGTCCATTTCTTTACATACACTACTCTTGTCAGCGCTTCTAAGTTTTCTTTGATCCCTTCCCTTATCCCCCTTTCCTGAACCTTGGATCCATTTTCCCCACAGTCTCTCTCTTTACCCAGCACACTGCCAACTGCTTCTCTAGAGGAAGGAACCTCTCATAGAGCTACTGCCTCTGGACAGTGCCCCTAAAGAGCTTACCCCAGGAGAATCCTAGCTGCAGTGTCCACCTGGAAGTAGCTTCCTCAGTTTTTGAATTCAGCACTTGTTCTCATGAACTAAGACCAAGAAGCAGAGTCAGGCTCACAAGCCCAGCCCATTACCCATAGTATTTCCTAACTTATTTCCTTCTTTGCCTTATCCCAAGCAAAACCAGTGTCTTAGCTTCTGGCATGGACATTAGGAGCAGGTAAAAAGAATGGTCTTCTGGGAATGCCATCAGCCTGAGAGCTAGAAAGCCTGAGAACTTCCTGTGGGATCTTACACAAGCCTCTACCTCACTCCAAATTTAAGTTTCCCCATCTTTATAATGAAGATAATTATATCTAGAGAGATGTGTGAACCACCATGCCCAGCTTCTCCATAGACTCCTTGCCAATAGACTCTCACATGACACACTCTGCCTGTCAAGATACTACTCAACCTCTCAGGGTGGTTATAAGAGTTAAATGAAATAATGAAGGTGAAAAATAATTTCGAAACTATAAGACAGGATAACGACATGGGGTCATCACTGCCGCGAACTTGAATGAATAGATAATAAACTCTGGCTCAGATAAAGGAGAGGGAATGAGGAGGAAAATGGTCTGTGGTGTGCTAGAATTCATTTGGATCAATTGGCATCTATCTCTTTCCAACTCTGCTCAGAGATGTTAACTAGGGTAGCTCAAAATGGCATAACAGAAATCAAAAAATGCTATAGCATGAGGTTCTTCTCTGTAGAAAAAATGTCTGTTAAACATTTGCCCGCCTACTTCTGGAAAATGTGTGAATGGTTAATGCACTGTGGATTCCTGAGGATTCAGATTCTAGAAGACAAATATGTTTGTAAAGGTAGCAAAAAGCTTGGAAGAGGAAAGGAGGTTCCGGCAGCAAGTTCTCTGAGGAAGAACTGGAGTTAGGATTCAGAGAAAACCCTTGTGGATATGATGCCTGAGTTGGTTTCTGGTGGGTCTCAGGAAGCAAAGAATGGTTTAGTAGAAAATACCAACCTGTAGACTGTACTGACTAGGCATGTAGCCATCCCTGAAGTAAACCACAGCAACTTCCTGGCCATCCCTAGAATACAGAATGGAAAAATCCATTGTGTTTAATTATAACTGATGTGTTCAGTACGCCAAAATATGTTCGATTTTTTTGAAAGTCATTATGCAGGGAGAGTTGGGACAAGAGTTCACTGAAAGCAGTGAAAGTCAATGTTCACGTCACTAGTACTTCCACTAAAAATACAAAAGTGTGCTGTATTGGATAGCTTATGATATACCGTATCTGCAGTCATTGTACAGTCATTCTAGGAAAGCAAGGAGGAAATAATATAACTAGAATCACATGAGGTAAATTTTTAAAACTGTGGATTCAGAATTATCAAGCAGCATAATCATACTGCCCTGCCTTAGCAAAACAACTTACATTTCCACTTCTTAAATTAGCTGACACAGGTGCCAGGGAGGTGGCTCAGTGGAATGAGCACTTCCCTGGCAAGTGCAAGGGCCTGAGTTCAATCCCCAGTTCTGAAAAAAAAAAAAAAAAAAAAAAAAAACCACACACACACACACACACACACACACAGGACAGTCCTGTTACAATGCTATGTATGGTTATTTCTAAATTTCTGTGTAAATATATGTAAGTGTTCATTCTTATTTTTTTTAATTTTTTCTTCATATTCTGTAAAGACTTAAAATATATCAATACTTGATGGAAAATATCTGTTCCATGTTATGCCTACAATGTCTGATATTTAGACTACTAAGAGTGAGTAAACTGAACTACATATGTTGCAGGGTAATAATAAGCTTCTCTTTTGGAGGGTTAACAACCTAAGTCTGCAGATCAAAAATTGGAGAAAAAGAAGGGCTGCAAGGTCAGCCAACATTTTGGCCTTAGTTTTCAAGGTCAGTGATGACTCAGGACATAGGGGAACCTGTACTGCAATATCATGTAACTCAGTTGTACCCCAAATTTTCTGATCAAGGGGCCACAGGGGAATGCAATCAATGATATATAGTGTGTCTAAGGACAGTCACATGGAGAGAAAACATTCTCTTAGGCTTTCACAGAGAGCAAATTGGTCAAGCAATGGCCATGACTCATCCACAAGGCTGACACTGACAAGGGATCTACAAATTGCAGTACAGGGTTACAGGATAAACCTTCAGGGTACTTGACTGACCTTATCAGATACAAAAGTTACATTTCTTGTTATATAGGTCTTGCTTTATCTTGGTCTTAACCATCCAGCAGGAAAGTATAAAAACAAGGTACATAAAGTAAAGCCATATTAATATGCTGAGCTGTGAAAGGCTCAAGTCAACAACTTCTGTGGATAACCCACTACTATTACTGAATTCGTGTACCTATAATATTTAGATGCCAATGTAATACCCATCTCTGATAGGACTAAACAAAAAAAGGGGCTAGAAAGGAAGGACCATTTTGTATTTGTATATACAGAATAGTTAGGATAGATATACAGCTACTTTCGCTTAACTCAATGACAAAAAAGATTTGTACTAATAGTGCTTGGACAGGATATCCTGTGTGTTTCTTGTACTATGGATAACCCCTAAGAAGATAACAATGTACAATGTATTAATTATTGAAACTGTCCTATTAATCAGCTTTGAAACTATCTCATTATATTTGTTTCTCAATAAAATTTTTTTAAAAAAAAATTAGCTGACACAAGGCTAAGATTTCTTTCTGTTCTCAATTTCTCTCTATATTTTTTTCTCAATTTTTTCTTTCTCTCTTATTTTCTCTCTTTCCCTCTCTGGTGATTCTCCTGCCTCAGCCTCCCAGAGCACTGGGGATTACAACTGTGTGTAGCCACACCCAGCTCTGTGTAAAATTCCTTAAAATGTACAGGTGAGGGATGAGGATCCAAAAATACAAGTCTAGCTAAGACACAGGCTTTTAAAACTTCTTTTCTTTGACTTATTTGATATTGCCTAGCTTATCTAGAAGTCAGCTACTTTGTTTTGTCATGATAAAGGCACATTTCGAAACACAGTAAGTGGTATTATGACATTCCATGAAGGTTCTTAACTTTAACAAACATAAAGTCCCAGGTTAAAATATGTATAATCAAATGCTACTGAAATTGATGGCACTAAAGCACCTGGTGGGAGCAGTGGAGCAAAGGAAGGAGCTGATTTAGAAGACAAATCTAGGCCGGGATTCAGAGAGTTAAAATTGATCAACCAGAGAATGGGCCAACTGCCCCTTCTCCACCCACTCTCACTGCTCATGTCTGACTTGGGCAGCCACAAAGAGGAACAGAAAACTCGGGTGCAGCTCAGGGACACATGACAACCAAGGTTATCTACAAAGACGATGCCCTTCTCCAGAAGATCCACAGCTCTGATACAACGCAGCTTGGGTGGCCTGCTCCAAAATTTCCAGGAGGATGAGATATTTCAGAAGTTAGAGGCTGGGCCTAACGGTACATGCGTGTAATCCCAGCACTTGGAAAGTTGAGGCAAGAGGATCATCATGCATTCAAGGACAACCTGGGCTACATAGTGAGTTTAGTCCAGCCTGAATTGTATCAGGATACTGCCCCAAGAAAGAGAGAGAGAGAGAGAGAGAGAGAGAGAGAGAGAGAGAGAAAGAAATTAGGAGAGAAGAAAATAAGCCGTCCCATCACACAGAAGAAGTGATCATTTGGGAAAAGAGGCTTGCAGGAGACTCATAAACCAGACTAGTGGGTTTCTGGGGATGCTTACATAAGCAGCCTTCGGTCTTGGTCCAGAGAACCTTTCTCAAAGACATCTTCAAATCTTCGCCGAATTACACAGATATTCCTGGGAAAAAATGAACAAGAGGCAAAGGCAGTGGCCTCATGTTCTAGTGTGTCCTTCCTCCGGCACACCATCCCTGGAGGCCCTCCTCCTTTGCTTACCTGGCCAGTAGCTCATTTTCTATGGCACGTTGGTCAAATATGTTCCTTTCCTTTTCTTGAGCAATCAGGAGCACCACAGCACTAGAAAAACAAACACAGGTAGCCTGAGGCTGCTACAGGGCTCATCCTTCCTCTGTTATATTCTTTTTAGAAATAAAAGAACATAGCTTCCCAGAAAGAACTGATGTTCCCTCAACTCTCGACTGTCTCAGGTAAAGACACCTGAGGCTACAGTACATTATTTTCTGAAAATAGGAAACTTAGGGGGGGGGAAATGGAACTATATACTTTCCCCAGTGAGTAGATGAAATATTATAATGATGTCAGTTTTTTGTACAAATTAAAATTTAGATTTAAAAACATCTCAAAGCCACAAAGAATTTGGTTTCTTAGAATTTAATGATTCTGTCTAAAATGATTTTCTTATCTGAAAGAATAAGCAACTGGGAATAAAGAAAAATTCTTTGAGCTAGGCATGGTGGTACACAACTGTAATCTTAGCAGTTCTTAAGTCCAAGGCAGGAGGGTATCAAGTTTAAGCACAGCCTAAGTGATTTAGCAACTTAGCAAAGCCCTGTCTCAAAATAAAAAAAATAAAGAAAGAGCTCGGGGAGTTGCTCAGTGCAAAGGCCCTGTATTCAATCCCCAGGGTGTGGGGGGGAATCAGAATATTTTGTAAATAAACAGTACTGGGAATCAGGTGCTAATGACTCACTACACTACAAAACATGTCATAGAAGAGTGTGCACCTTGCATGAACTATTAGATTAGCTAAATGGAACCCTATAGAAATCCATAAAGCCAATTACAAATAAGGCATTATTTCTGGGGGCCTCCCAATTCTTTTGTGATGGTCATAGGGTTATGTTTGGTCTCACGTTATTAATAGGTAAACTGAGGCTTACTGGGCCCATTCCTCACCATTTATGCCTGTGTTTTCAATAAACAGGGGTTTGAGTACTGAGGGAAAAACTCACACCAGAGAAGTACCTGTTTAGTTACCAGTTAAGCTGTCATGTTTTGTTTTTGAGCATTTGGGAAGACAAGGTCATGCTATGTAGGTTGGCATGGAACTCAGTATGTAGCCCATGCTGGCCTCAAATCCTCCTGCTTCAGCTTCCTCAGTACTACAATTACAGATGTATGCTATCATGCCTAGCCCTCAGTTCAGCTGTTTTAGGTATCAAAGATAGATCAGGTCCCTCACCACATTTATAAAATCAATGCTTAGCAGCGCCAAACTCATTTTTACTGGAGCTACACTGCATTATTCTTGTGACCTCTTGTTAAGACCTTGCAGAAACCCAGACTTTGGCTTAGGATGCTAAGTGTCTATTTCTGACCTCCAGTACTCAGCCTTTTATCTGTTTGTCTTAGCTTCTCCCTATGTAGGCTGAACCTCTTGGATTAGACTATTTGCCTGACTTCTTTCCACTTGGCCAAAATACAGGTCTTAATACGTCCCTCTGCCAGCCTGCCTGAAATCTTATGAGGTCAGATGTAAATCCTGATTTGAGCTGGGCATCTGAGAGGTAAGCTAACAGTGTGCTATCATAAGCCATCTTGCCCTGAGAGCCAAAGGCCTTGCAGCCTGACCTGCTCTGTCAAGGGTAAGTGTGTAGGAGGGTGGCACTTGGCCCAGGTGGCCCAGTTCCAAGCAGAGGTGGAGGAGGAAGGCTGGAGGCTGGAGGTTTAAGTAGAATTTCATGCTTTGGCTTACTATGTTAGCCTGCTGCCTACCAAAGGAAGCCAGACCAGAAAACATACTGTATCTCCTCCTGCCCTCAATTCTGAAGACTCTGAACTGCGTAGGATTAGGAGAGCTGTCAGCCAAGGAGGAGGAGGCAGGGGCATGCTCGCTGGGAGGGAAGACCTCTCTGGGTGTTAGTCATGGCTCCACTCTTGCTCTCCTTGAGCAAGGAAGTTTCTTTCTCTCCTTGGGGTCCTAATTTTCTTATGTATGGAACAAGAGTGCTAATTAGATCATAGTTCTTAATCTTAGCACCAAGAACCCCCTTTTCTTATTCTAGTCATTCCAACCCCAAGACTTTTGACTTGAAAGAATTTATCTAAATTAAAGTAATTCATTGTACAAGTTTCCTTGGGGGAAGTTGATTTTTTTTTTTCAAAAAGGTCTCACTCTGTAGTTTAGGCCGGCTTTGAACTCACTATATTTCCCAGGGTGGCCTCCAACTCACAATAATCCTCCTATGTCAGAGTAAAGGATCACAGGCATGTGCCATTATGCTTTTACAGGCATCCTTAAAAAACATCAAAAGCATGAAATGATTAATAAAAATTCATCTGTTCTACAAATTTGCTTTGTTTTTTCTCATTTATATATTTGGTATAAGACTCATAGTGACCCTCCTGTTTTCAGCCTCTCCAATACTGGGATTACAGATGTGCACCACCACACTGGTACTCAGTGGCCAGCTCAGAAGGCTGGTGGGGGTGGGGCCAGCACGGCACATAGTGCCTCAGACCGAACCTGGTCCCTGAGCTAGCTGAGGCAGGCGCTTAGTCCACTGAGCTATCTCACTGACCCTGATCTACAAAATCTTGAGAGTAGAATCCTTATTATGGGACTATACCTTTTCAAGATAGTAAAAAGCCAGGCTTTAGAGGCAGGTAAGTCTAAATTTACTCATTGTATAATTTTGGGCAATAAGGGCAAGCCAAATAGTTCAGCGGGTTAAAGGCCTGTAAGCAGGCACAGGGGCCCTCTGTGCTGCTTGCCCACCAGCAGTTCCCTAGCTGGCCTGTCTCTGGCTTCACTCTCTTAAAATGCAAGCTGGCTAAGGGCGCTCCTTGATGGTGTATTTGTCTGGTGACTTCTGAATGCTCAGAGCTTGAGGTCTCCTAGGTCTCAGTGAGGCTTAGGAAGCCCAAAGAGGATCTCGTCAAGACCAGAGTTATTAAGAATGCAGGGTCTAGCCAGGCGTGGTGGCGCATGCCTGTAATCCCAGCACTAGGGAGGCTGAGGCAGGAGGATTGTTATGAGTTCGAGACCAGCCTGAGCTACAAAGTGAGCTTAAGGCCAGCCTGAACTGCACAGTGAGACCCTGTCTCAAAAAGGCAAAAAAAAAAAAAAAAAAAAAAAAAAGAATGCAGGGTCTGGAAGGGGGTAGACTGTGTTCTGCCACCAACTCAGTGTTTGATCTTTATTTCACTTCACTTCTCAAAACCCAAGTTTCCTCATCTATAAACTACCTACCTCAGAGCATTTACTACAAGGATTCATTGAGACCCTGAACATAAATTACTTCACAAAAGGTGGGCCATTATTAAGTCCTCATTAAGAGATAACTATTAATGTCATATTAACATTGTAATAAACTTAGATTTGTAGCCATTAATTAAACCATTTGTGTTCAGACATCTGGAATGGCTGAAAATTTGGAGAAAGCAAAACAGGCCTCTAAGCAGTTAAAATGTACCACTAAGTCAAAGCTGTTAAATTTCCTCGTCAAAGAAGGTCTCTCACTCCTTACACACAATCATTAACCTGGATCACTTGTTTTTCCAAACCGTAACAAACAGAAAGGAGGTATAGAGATGGTAGTGAATGATTTCAAATCTAAGCACATGGACATCTGTAAAAAGTGTGATCTGATAATTGGGAAACAGACCAGAAAACCATAAAGAAAATGAATGAGAGCTTAAAGCCCAGCAGTTAAGTTACTGATATAGGCAAAAAGCCTTAAATACTTCTCTAACCCTAGGTGGCACCACTGTATTTCAGCAGGGTGCAATCACTGAAAATCATGATACTTAGCAACAACAAAGTTTAAATTATTGTCAGCATTCCTTAGCTAACCAAGTGATCTATTTTTAAACTGTCCCATTACTACAGATGGAACTCAGGACCTTCCATGTGCTGTTAACCTACCTAGGTTAGGTTAAGTACTCTACCACTAAACTATTCCTCTGCCTCACCCCTTCTGTTTTGGTATGGGGGATTGAATCTAGGACCTTTGCACTGAGCTACATCTCCAGCCCTTTTTTATTCTGAGACAGGATCTTGCTAAGTTTGCCAGGCTGGGCTTGGACTTTTCATCTCCTGCTTTATCACAAACATCCACGTGCCACCAAGTCAAGCATTGCTTATTTAAGATGACAGTGGAAGAATCCATTAATATAACTTTGGGATTTAAAAGTATACATTTCTATTCCTAGAAAAATCCCTTCATTCCCTAGAGATGTCAAGCAAAGAAGGTGCTGTACCCATGAATGCTGAATCTAAAGCATGATACTGCTACTTTTTTTCCCTTCCCTTAAGACAGAGTCTTGCTATATCATTCAGTCACGCTCTGAACTCAGGTTGGCCTTGAATTTGCAGCTCACTCTCCTGAGTGGTAAGATTACAGGTGTGCACCACCATGCCCAGACCACTTTTTTTCACATGCTTACTTGGCTGAGCCATACAGCTCCCAGGCTTTGGCAATTCCCAAGGCCAGCCCCTCGCTGGGATTATTGGAGAGAATCTTGGCAGCTTCTTTGGTCTTATTCAGAACACTGAGAACATGTCTGTAGGAAGTGAGATAGCTATTCAGTAACAAAGACCCCTCTGCCCACAAACTCATAGCTACATATAGGAACAGTACTGAAAATCAGCTGAGCACTCTACCATCATGCTCTGGAAGAGCTACTTTAGCTGGAACATGCTAGGCTCCCCTCACCTTGACCCCTCATGCATATATGACCAGAGGAGCCCCAAGACCCTGTGCCCCCTCTACCCTATGCCAGCCTCCACTTGAACTTCAGCCCCTTACTCTGGACTCCCAGGTGCCCATTGGAATCCTGCGACAGGCTATTGGTAATAACAGCAGGCTGCAGCATCCCTGCAGGCTGAAAATAGTTAGCCAGTCCTCATATGGAAGCCCTTCATTCTTCTATGTCTTTGATTTCACAGTTCCCTTCAGGCTCTTAGATCTGTCAAGCCCTTTCTCCCTACAGGCCTCTTGAAGATACTGCCCCAACACAAACTTGTATAATAAAAGGGCGAGATTAGATAAGCCACTAGGTCCCTTCTCTCCCTGACAAGAGACTGGTTGCAAGTGGAAACTATGCTGGGGGTTGGGGGAAGTAAGGCAAGCACATGACCTAGGGCCCAGAAAGGCAGTCAGAGCTCCAGAGTCTCGTTCTACAGGCTGAGCCCACAGTTACCCAAGGAGCCCACCGATGCACAGCCGGGGTCCGGGAGGCCAGGCCCCCAAAACTGGCAGAGATAGTGTTGATTTCAATCTGTTTCAAGGCTGGGTAGCCATCGGAACTTCGTTGGAACATGTAGTCTGATCGATTCAGACCCAGGAACACAGTCTGTGGGAAAAATGAAGAATGAGGACGTCTGCCCTGAGGCTGACTTTAAGTCTGGCCACAGAGTAGGGAGGTAACATGAAGGCTACGTAGAAATAAGTGAAACTAGCTAATGCTCCCAAACTCAGGAGGAGTTTTCCAACCATCCCAGGATCAGTTATTTAGATGTGCGGAACTGGAGAGACCACAGTGAGGTACATTTCCATGAGACCAAAGCCTGAGCCATATACTTCTGATAAAAATGAAACAAAACAAAACACCAGATATGAAACAGGCAAATGTCAGACTGGGAAGGGGTCAAGAACAGTTACCTGAGCAATGCCCTCTTTTAGGACTTGCTTGTAGATGTCAAAGAGACGGGCAGTAAAGTCATCCCTTTTGATAGTGCTGGAGGGGGAAACACAGAACATTTTCCAGGCTACAATGAGACCTTAAAGGACAAGGAGTCCCACCCTATTAGCTGACTTCTAAATCCATCTTAATAGTGGTTAAGAATCCAGATTTACTACAGAATAATGTACAGGACTACAAGATAAACCCTGAGAGGACTTCACTGACCACATAGGAAATATAAAGTTCATGTGTTGGTATATAAGTCTTGATCTATCTAGGTCTTAACCATCCAGCAGAAAAGTATAAGAATGAAGTATACATCGTGGGGCCATAATATTAAGCTGAGCTGTAAATGGCTATGGTCGACAACTTCTTTGAATAACTCACTATCATTATACAATGCTGGACTCTGTTGGATTGTGGTGTCGAGTTCAAGCACCTAAGTTAGTTGAATGACAATGGAGTGCCCACCTTTGGCAGGTGTAGACAAAGGAAGGGGTGTAGAAAGAAAAAAATCATGATGTGTGTGTATAGACAGTACAGTTGGGATAGATAACGCTGTGCTTCTACATAATTCTATGAGAGGCAAGATCTGCACTAATGGTGGTTGGACAGAATATTATGTCGGCTTCTAGTACTACGGTCATCCACTAGGAAAATAATTATTGAATTTTTGATATAATTCAGGTATAAAAAATAAGATAAATAAGCAGCTACACTCTTAATTCACTGATAAGAGATATCTGCTAAAATAATATCTGTAAATATATCATGTATGCACCTTGTACAA